>PVJH01007380.1:0-93498 GCA_004026705.1 Nesogale talazaci | reverse complement strand
CCCACTATCATGACCCCAGTGCTGCCTTTCAGTATGGGTTAGACCAGAACTTGTGCACAGGCACAGATAAGAGCTAAGAGCTCAAGACACAGAGAATCCAGGAACAGGAATGGAAATAGCAATACCATACGGGTAGGGGGAAAATGTAGAGAGTAGGGGAGGAAGGGGGACCTGATTGCAATCATTGACACATTCACACACACACACACACACACACAGAGGGATGAATAACAGAAAGATTGGGGAAAGGGAGACAGTGATTGGTGTAAGATATGAAAACCATAATAATTTATGATTCATCAAGGGGTCACAAGGGTGAGGGTGGGGAGGGAGGGATAAATGATGAATGGATAATAAGGACTCTATAGAAAGCAAATTTTTAGAAATGAATAATGGCAACATATGTACTAATATGCTTTATACATGATGTATGGAATGTTATAAGAGCTGTAAGAGTCCCCAATAAAATTATCTTTTAATAAATAAGCAAACAAACAAACAAATAAATAAAAGTGATCTTAAATAGACAAAAACAATCAAAATAGCCCCTCTAAACTACCACTAAATTAATTTTGATACACAGTGACCCCGGAAGGACAGAGTAGAACGACCACTTTGAGTTTCTGAGTCTAGGAGCAAACAGACATATTTTTCTCCAAATGAACATATGGTGGGTTAGGACTGCCGACCTTGTGCTTAGTAGTCCATTGCATAAGCAGCTGCATCAAGTGGCTACATCCGTATCCCAAATGGCCACTTCCATGGGGCAGGGGATTGTAAAATCAGACATGTATGCATGTCTTTTTCTATGTCTTTAATGGAAAAGGATTTGAAATTACATTTAGTGACCAGATATTAAGAAAAATTTGAATTAACTTGGAAGTATTTAAAATGTTAGCAAGATTCAGCCCTCCAAGTACTTGTCTAAGTCAATTAATATAACATTTGTCCTCACACTGAGTAGAAATACCTATGAAGCTTTAAGACATTTTTCTCTCCAATTAGAAATTGAGTGTGATAGATCTTCACTGATGGTATTTTAATATTGCTATTTATTCATTTCAGTCACTGGTCATAGTTAAGCTTAGAAAAGGGAGGGTTACAATAAATCAAAATCTCAGGAATAAGCCAGGGATGCTGTGAATAGAAAAATATTATGCCAAGTTTTTGGAACGAGGACTGCCTAAATATTGATCTTGTCCTTACCACTTCTTTCTTCTCAGCCTAGAGGTCTTTGAGCTGTACTTTTACTTTAGGCTTCATTTTTTTCCTATTCTTTCTTGATGCCATGGTGTTTAGTGATATAATTCTCTATGTACATATGTGATATAACTCAGGTTTGATTTCAAGCTAATGAAACTTATGCAGAGTCACCACATATATCTTAGTGAAGGATTCTATGGTTTTATGATGGTGAATAGGAGTCAGTGGCGCTTGCAAACCATGACAAACTAGGAACAAACTAGTGATATCCTGAAAACTAGTCAGCAAAACTTGTATTGATCACAAACATCTACTCTGTAATTGTTTATGAGGGCTCTGGTGCCTAGAGTAACCATTAATCAGGGCCAACTTGATGACAATTAATAAAACATCTTATAAATCATCTAAGATATTGTAACTCCACCATGGTATGTTCCCAGTGTAGGCTATGTGTACTTCTGATATTTCTTCTGTGAATTCATACTTCTTTCTCACATACTTCTTTCATCACCAGTGCACCTACTCCACTAGATGGCAAATCATGGCGCATATTGATATGGAGGAGATAGTCAATGGATTCCATGGGGCAATAAAAAATATGCAATGTAGAATTGCATGCCATTACCTAAAAAAAAACAGGTCTGAATAATTTCATACAAAAAATGATAGTGTTCCTTGTGGGGGTAACTGCATGTATGTATCATGTTTGTGTATGTATGTGTGAGCCTTTAGTACAGAAGGGCTTTAATTCTGCAGAAATTGCATGCGCAGTCAAGAACGCTTCACATTGTGGAGACTGAATATTTTGTAGTGGAATAGGAAAATCTATTGCCATCGAGTTAATTCCAACGTCATAGTGACACTCTGTAGTGTTGCTAAAAAAATCTTTATGGGAGCAGAGAGCCTCATCTTTGTCCCATGGAGGAGCAAGATGGGTTTAACCACCATGTGGTCCGTACCTACTAGTCCACAACAGCTTACAAGCAAATGGACTTGTCAGTTTGCTGAATAGTTGGTCAGTAAAAACAATTTGAATGCAACACCCACAAGCCTTTCCTTCTATTAAGTTCCATAACATTGACGTCCTATGTACTCTAATTAGTGTAATTTCTTTCATCTGCTTTTAATGTAACACTGAGAATTTAGGATAGAAGATTTTTAAATGTCATTTAGATGCTTCTTCCAATGATAAAGAGTACACTATCCAACCCATATTTTGGTGCCTCAAATGTTAGACTTGTTTGGGTGAATATTTGACTTGTCGGTTCCACAAATGACACCAGGTTTCCCCTCTCAACTCTAGTTTTTGAGCTACAGGCCACATGCCATAAGGCACTCTTCACACTGCCCACCCATAAAATAGACTGGAAATCCTAACATATTGTTTGCTAGCCTCAGATGGAAGAAGTGCACATTGGATTTATTTAAAGTACTTTGTTTTCTACATATAGGTACATGTCACGTGGTATACTTTCATTTAAGGATATATTTGGACAGTGAAAATTATACGAACATGGACTTGTCCTCAAGTATCATGTCACCTTTATTAGGAATTGAATAGCAGGCACTTCCAAATTGTTTTCTTAGAAGGGGGCCAGATATAAGAGTTACCATACAATTTAGAGGCCCTTGTATTGCAGTGATTACTAGTTAGGTTGCAAGGTCAACCACTGGTGGGAAACCACTGGTCATTCCTCAGGAGAAAGGAGGCACTTTCTTTCCCCATAAAGAGTGAGAGTCTCAGAAAGAGTCTCAGAAACTCAGAGGGGCAGTTCTACTCCATTCTGTAGGACTTCTGTGAGTCCGCATCAACTCGATGGCAGTGAGGTTTTTTAGTACAACAAATTAGGAGCTCTGATGGTATAGTGGTTTATGGGTTTGACTGCTTGCCCCAAGGTCAACTATTTGCATCCACTAGCCACTTTGCAAGGGAAAGATGGGATTTTCTACATTCTTGGAAGAAAATTACATTTCTATTGTAATTTTAATGCTTGCTTCACTATGAGATATAAGGATGGCACCTTAATTTAAAAAAAATAGCCATTGAGTCTGAGCATTTAAAACATACATGTTACTTAATCTATATTTGTAATTGCTCATTGCACTTATTATATTATTTTTCCAAGAATCAATGTATAGTGAATTAAAAATTCATACATGCCCATATTTATTTCTCACTTTATAATTAAAATGTATTTTTCAGCTGCTAATATTTAGAAATCAGCATACATTACTAATAGCATTCACTACTAAGTCTACATGCCCCTGCTGTTTTTATGAAAACCAATAGAACATTAAATAACACTAAATGAATCCCTATTGTAATGAAACATTTTCTCTTCTGATCTTGAGCGCATCATGCTCTTGTATTACATTGGAACCTTTGCCAATTGTCAAGGCTTGTATGGCTTGTTGACTTTGTCTTCACTCCGTGTGACCTAACAAAGTGTGAAGTCTCTCCTCAAAAGGAGAAGGGTCTGGCTTCTATGGGTACCGGACCCGAGTTATGTTTGTGTTCTTTACTCGTGGTCCAGAAAGTCCATAAATGTTGCTGGCCTTACAAAGTTGAGTAGGAAGGGGCGTGCCCTGCTGCTCAGCTTTGTCCTTCATGAGTGTTCTTTGTATCGGAAGACATGTCACTGCCGGGGTCCTTTGTGTACTTTCGTGCTTCTGATCTATTATTTGGCGCCTCTCAGATGGCACTGTCCAAAAGGGAATCTCAGGGAAGTGTGATTTTTCCCTGCATTGGTGAATTCTTTTCAAATATTTTATTGTGGAGGCATAAATATCACAAAATATTTGTCACTAGAGTAATGTTATGTGTACAATTCAGAGATATCTTTATATGATTTTTTTGTAGTTCATGAATGCTTGAGGAAATGATTCTTAAAGGTTTATTAAAATGCACTTTACAGTGGTTGAAGCAAATATCTGCTGGATCTAAAGATTTTTGTGGTTTTATTTAGGCTCACCTGAAGTTCTTATGGAGAGCCATGAGTCAATCCAAAAGCAATTGCTGTTGATTTCCTATTCATGGCGAGCCGCCCTGTGTCAGAGTAGAGCTGTGCTTTGGCTTGGTTTCCAACCAGATGCTAGACTTTGTTCAAGGTGCCTTCAGATGGAGTAGAACCTCCAACTTTACACTTAGCAATTGGGATCATAAGTTCTTTGCATTTTCCCAAGGCTTATCTTGAATAAGCCTCCTAGTTTCCAAGACCACTATCCTCCTCAAACCTTGACATTCCTTTTGGAGGAGCCATAGTGATCTCTCAGGGTATCTTCTGCACATTCTGTGTGCCACAGAAAACTGTACGTGGTTGAATTGCCTTCAGTTTATGCTTTTCTGTCAAGCTGCATTTTGTGCCCTTTACCTTGCAACATTGCCCATTCCAGTAGACCCCCTCCTTCAGAACATTCTTGGTCACGAGTGGTCAGTCTCTGTCAGCTGTGTCACAAACTTCATAAAACCCATATCCAGACCTTCCTCAGACCTTGACAAGCCTCAGAATGACATGGAGTGTTGAGTCCAATATTGCTCATTCCTCAAAATAGACAAAGGTCTTTCTTTGGAACATTTTCTCTGGGACTTTACTGACCTGGCATTAGAAAAGAAGAATCGCTCCATAAGCAGTGAGGAGAAAGCCTGGTGTTGTGGTTGTTAGGTGCCATTGAGTTGGGGCCGGCCTTTAGGGACACTATGCACAATAGAACAAAATATTGCAGGGTGCGGTGTCATCCTCACAACTGCTCCTATGGCTGAGGCCACTGCATCAATCCATCTCACCCAGGACCTTGCTGTTCATTTCTGCCCTTCTACTATACTGAACATGATGCCCTTCTCCAGGAACTGGTCTCTCCTGACAACTTGTCTTAAGGATGTAAGATGAAATCTTGCCATCTTTGCCTGTAAGGGGTTCTCTGACCTTAGTCCTTCTAATAGAGATTGATTTGTCCTATTAGCACCCCACAGTAGTTTCGATCTTCTTCTCCAGCACCACAATAAATGTGCAATGATTGTTCTATGATCTTCTTTATCATTGCCCAACTTTCACATGTAGACGGATACCATGGCTGAAGTCAGGCACACCTAAGGCCTCAAAGTAACATCCTGCCACACCCTAAAGAAGTCTTGGGCAGCAGTTGCCTCATGCGACACATCTTGGGGTCTCTTGACTGCTGCTACCACGAGCATTGCAATTGGATCCAAAGGAGACAAAATCCTTGTCGACCCCAACCTTTTCTCTATGTAGATGGAGATTCCCTAGTGTTCTAGTTGTAAGGATTTTGATATTCCTTATATTAAATTTTACCCCATCCTGTAGGCAGCAACTCTCAATCTTTATCAAGTGCTTCTTCTTACTGTCAACCAGCAGGGTGGTATCATTTGCATACCAACGTTGTAATTGCTCCTCTTCCAGTCCTGATGCTTCACTCTTCTTCATATAATCCAGTTTCTCTGATTATTTGTTCGGCATATAATTTGAACATAAGATGAGAGGATATGACTCTGATAAGCAGCTGTCCTGATTTTAAACCATTCAGTTTAAAGTGGCATGACATTTTTGAGTTTCTGGATATTCTTAGGACAATTAGATTATAAATGTATGCCAAATGATGCTCAGCATTCCCTTGGTATGTTCACACAACGTCCTCCTGATTCATTTACATATTCCAAATGAGACTAATGAAGTATTTAGAAATTCCTATTCTTCTCAATATCATCAATAACTTATAATGGCCCCAACAGACCAAGGACTGTACATGAGGGGAAGTGTAGATTGGGGACCCAAGCCCATTTGTAGGTAATGGGACAGCCCCTTAAGAAGGATCACAGGCAGGAAACAAGCCGTTCAGGGTGCAGTGCAGCAGTGATGAAATATGCAACTTTTGTCTAGTTCTTAAATGCTTCCTCCCCACCAATATCATGATCCCAAATCTACTTACACATCTGACTAGACCAGGGGATGTACACTGGTACAGATAGGAACCAGAATCACAGGGAATCCAGGACAGAGGATCCCTTCAGTACCAGTGGTGAGAGTAGCAGTACCAGAGTGGAGGGAAGGCAGGATAGAAAGGGGGTACCTATTACAAAGATCTACATATAACCTTCTCTCTGGGTGACTAACAACAAAAAATTTGGTGAAAGGAGACAGCAGACACTGTAAGATATGAAAAAACAGCAATAATTTATAAATAATCAAGGGTTCATGAAGGAAGGGGAGTGGGAGTGAGGGAAAAATGAGGATCTGATACCAAGAGCTCAAGTGGAGAGCAAATGTTTTGGGAATGATGAGGGCAACAAATGTACAGATGTGCTTGACACAGTGGATGGATGGATGGATTGCAATGTTTTGAGGTGTTCACTTCCTTGCCTCTGTGGTGTTAGAGAGAGAGCCCTTGGATGAAGAGAAAGAAAGACACAGGGTCTCCAAGTGGAAAGCTGTCAGCAAGAGGGAAACAGTCTGCAACAATGGTTCTGAACAATAGGGTAGGAATTTGGACAGGGCATTAGGATATACAATCTGCTACTATTAATAAGAAGTAGTACAAGTGGTTAACATGAACAGGTGCTAACTAAAAGTTTGAAGATTTTAATCCATCTAGAGTAAAGTGCCCAGATTTTAAATGAGACACCATTGACTGGAGGGGGTGGGGGAAAAGGGGTGTCTCTTGATTAAAAATTCGATCTATATGGAGCAACAAATTTTTTCATAGAATGCAAAAATAGTATTGCAATATATTTATTCTAATTTTAAAATGATGCAGGATGTTGTTAAATTGTTACAAAACAGGACGCAGATCACTTTAACCTAGAAGCATGTCTAAAGAAGACCAGCTAATTCAATTTATTTTAGAAAAACCAGTGATTGAAAATCCTATAGAACATAGTTATATTCTGAGACATATGGTGTCACTGTGAATCAAAATCAACTTGATGTCAACTGGTACTGTTAACTCTAATTAAACTTTCTCTAGCCTTGTGCTTTTAAGTTATAGCCTTTTAATTAAGCTACAATGAGTCTTGTTGTAATGAGCAAAATATAGCTTTATGCAATTGAAATTAAAAATATCTAGTAGAATTTTATAGGCCAAATTATTTTATGAAGTGGTATGACATTTTGAGTTTCTGGATATTCTTATGATAATTTGGTAATAGATATATGCCTAAGGATGTTAAGAATTTTTGTTTTAAAACTTTTGATAAGTGCTACTCAGGTAGTCCAACTCACTGGGTAGCCCTACTCAAGTGGGTGTTGGGAAGTTGACTTCATTTTACAGCAATAACTCTTGTATTAACATCAGCAGTCATCACAGACTCAACTCCAAGTCATGGTGATGCCATGTCTGTAGGGTAGAGTTGGATTCATGGTGCATGATTCAAGCAAGATCACCAAATTTTTCTTTAGCAGGTAAGCCTAGAAGCAGAGCCAGGAGTTCCCACAGATGCTCTTTAAGAATATCCTACACTTTTGACTAATTAATTCCTCTCCATAAATTGAGGAATTAAGCTTCTATGTGTTCGCTTTTCTGCATGAGTTATACACCCTCCCCATTTGATTCTCTCTTCCCTCTTAACCAGTTTTTAATAGTATTTGTCACAAACTGCATACATAGATGGTAATGAAATACAAGAATTGGAAAGCACGTATTTAAAAAGACAGCTCTTAGCAAAAAGAGACGAAAAGAAAACTCACCAAAGTAAACTTATTGAGCTCTCATTCAATGTAAGAAACTCTATGTAGCTATTTTTTTTAAGTCAAGGCTTGGAAGTCATACTCTTAAAGTGTGTATGAGTTAATGGAAGGGATTAGCATGTTATTGTTGGAAGTCATCTGGATTGGAGATCATAGGAGTAAGAGCTTTTAAAAAGAATGCTTTGCAAAACATGATGGCTCCTGTGGTTTCTTCAAGTCTCTAGTGACATCTTTGTAACAGAACTAGAGGATGCTGGGTTATAAAGCCCTCAGGTCATTTGATATTGGCAGATGCTCCAGAGACTAGCTTAGGAAGAGAAGTACCGGAGTAATATCTTGCAAAGTCTCTTGAAAAGAGGGAGGTGGTGGATATTTCGCTGAGTCCTATAATTGCAACTCAACTTCATTATGGATATTAATGATCCAGCATTTCGAACGGTTAGGCAATGAACTGAGCTGGAATGATGGTCCATAAGCATGATACATTTTTAAATAGATTCAAATGATAATTAGAATATGTATGCAGATTGGGGTCTGAGACAAAATGCGAGTCTTTCAGTTTTACTGAATTAGCTGATTTTTGTTGAAATTTAAAATGGAGTTTGCAAGACAGCCTGTCTCAATCCTGCCAGGCTGTCAGAGTCACGCCAGCTGCACTAGGTGTCGCTGTGTGAACTTGTACAAAATGGAAGACAGAATAAAGCAAGGAAGAGGAGCAAGGTGAACATATTTTAATCCACTGACAAAAAGTGCTTTGTATTCAGTGTCCATCTCTTTGTATATTTTCTTTGAAAAGAAGCAGTGTTAAAATAAGGGAACACATGGATACATTCAAGATGGAGCAATTAGATTATCCTAATTCATTATCTTATCAGGGAATGATTATCTTTTTAGGCTTACTAAAATAAGCTAAATTTGCACATGTCTAATTTTCTAATAGAGACATTATATATATATATATTCCCTCTATTACATATATAAAATGTCAAATGTCTTGCCCTAAGCCATATTGTATTATTTTCCATAACCACAGCATTCATTTAGAAGGAATCTCTTCCCTACATTTTAGAGAAAAGAGTAGGACTTATCATACTGGACACAATGTGCAGAATGTTTTGACTTTAAGCTTCTACCAATTGATAACTCATTTCAAATATTTCATTTTCTTTTCACGTGTACATTTTCTTTCGCTCCAAGCCATCCCATACTAATATCATAAAAATTAAACTATATATATTTATTCTAATGGGGTGTTATTACATATACCATATCATTCATAGTTTAATCCAATCAAGCAGCATTGTACAATTGTTACCACAAGCAGTTTCCAAAGATTCTTTTCCTTCCTGGACCCTTGACATCCCTTTTATTCCCCACCTTTTATCTCTGCTCACCACTTTTTATTCCCCACCTTTTATCCCTGCTCACCACCACAGTTCCCATTGAGCACTCAGGGAATCCTTGTGCAATTCTGTTCACTGGGCTGTGATCCACATGGGTTGGCATTTTGAAGCTTCCAGCAGCTGCATGGCCTAAAGTATGGATGTCTACTGCCATTAACAGCTACAGTCTCAGAAGACCCTCAAGGAGGTTGCTATGCATTAGTTTTGACGTGATGTCAGTACATTGAGTATTTCTCATCAAAACAAGTTACAAGCTGAAAGGATAGCAATTCAAATCCATCCTGAGTTGACATGGAAGAAAGGTGGTCTGATCAGCTACATTCCAAAACAACAGCCAATGGAAAGTCCAGGGAGCACAGTCCTACTCTCATGTAGATGAAGTCTCCATGAGTTAACTCCATAGCAACTGGCTTCATTTTTTATGGCTCCCATCATATGTTTCCTAACATTTAATGAAATCTCACTTCAAATAGGAGAGATCTTTAGATTGCAATAACAACATTATTGGGAACCATGATTAGTTAGTGTATTTACATTGACCAATTCTCACATAAAATCCAGTAGCAGCATCTGGGAATCCTACTAAAGCGAAAGTTTCTTGGTACCCACTCTCCATCTCTTAGGTCCCTACTGTGGTCCATAGATCTGCACAGGAACCCAGAAACACCTTATTAATATCCACATGATTCTGATGCAGGTGGTCTCTAAGTCAGAGTTTGAGAAAAAGTTGTTTTGTGACCACATGCCTTGACTTTAGAAGTTACATTACTGAATTGAAACTTGAATATATTCGAGTAAATAAACTCCCACACAGCCTTGCAAGACTGGCTCTAATTTCCAATTTCCCTTAGTAGCATTACCACACTTCTATGCATTCAAGAGAACATCTTTCATTTTCTTTCCCGGTTCCAATTGAATATTCTTTAGGGCACTATATGTAGACCATAGAACCATAGAATTCTGGAGAGAAAATCCTGAAAAGTACCTAGTCCACACCAGTCCTTTTAACTACTGGGAAATTGAAGTTCAGCGAGGGTATTCCTGAAGCTGAGGAGCACTTGAATGTACCCTTGGAGGGTTGTGAGTGGCTACGTAGAAGCCATTTATCAGTGTGATGGTTCTGAGAGTGGACTCAAAGACCATATTGTTTGGGTTGAAATCCCCCCTCTTCCACCTACTGGCTGTAAAAGCTTAGATAAGTAATCTAACTTTTGCAAAAAATCACAAAATAAAGATAATAGTCAACATGTAAATGGTTTGTGATTAGGATTAATGGATCATAATAGAGAAAGTTCATCTACAGTGTAGACATAATACTATGGGTGTGGTAGCAATAATAACAATAATAATATTATAAGGAGGCCAAGTGTATCATCTGAAATTAAAACTGGACCTCTGTTTCTGATACTTACCAGCCAACTTCTTATTTGAGTTGCACAGATATTGCCTTTAGCTTTAATTATCATGTAGCTCAAAAATATTTTACAGACTCCCAGGTAACACAATTTTTATAGAAACAAATACTACAAAAACCATATGTGTCTGGATACGGAGGTATATGTCCACTATTTACCTGAAAATAAAAGTGATCTATGACATAGATAGTTGAAATGGATCTTTTACAATAAAATATGTGTTGGGCTTTACAAAACACTGCAAGCTTTCTACAAAACTTGGACTAAGAGGTTCTAACCGATGAGTCACATGTTTTAAGGAAAGATATTCCTGAGATACTTAACACAAAATAAAAAGATTATATGCTTTCTGGCAGATACAATTATCTTAAGAGATAAGCAATGGTTTATGGGGTCTTTTGAGGTATCTCAGTTTCTTCTCCAATAATGCCATGTCTGAATTATTCATCGCCTTACTATAGAAGGTGGATTCTCAGAAAGCTCAGGTACACCACGTTAAGCATGAGATTCAAATGCACTCTGAGGAGGTGAGAGGGGGAATTCAAGATCAGCTTTGGATCATGAGGAAAGGCCAAGAAGAATGGAAGGTGAGCTGTTCATTTGACTTTGTGGACATCGGGAAGATAGTTTCAGAAAAAGGATGAAGATAAACGAAAGACACATACAGAGAAATCACAGTGAGTAAGGGGGAGCATAAACAAACAAACAAACAACAAAGCAATCTACTGTGGCTAAGTCAATTCCTAGTGGCAGTGAATCTGCAGGACAGGACAGGATTTCCCTGTAGGGTTTTAAAGCCTGTATCTCCTGACAGAAGTCTGCTACCACGTCTTTCTCCCAAGGAGTGGCTGCTGGGTTCAACCCTTAGATCTGTCACTTATCTGCTGAGTACTTAACAACTGGCCTCTAATACTGAGGGTTGAGTTGCATTGAAGGGTAATCATAGCAAGGAAAGGAAAATCTGTGATTTTTTGGGGGAAAAAAGACTGAAAGGAGACATTGTTATAGAGTGTGTGTACTATATTGGGCCAAGAAGGGGAGTTTAGTGTGAGCCTGAACTCTAGTTCTACCCTTATACTTTCATTAGAATTATTATAAGTTTTACCTTTATAATTTCATTAGAATTATTAAGAGAGTTGGGGTAGGGTTTTGTACTCAAGAAGAACTCAATATTTCGAAGAGGACTGATTTCAAGCACAGGCAATATTTTCCAGTTTTTCCAATTTCGTCTGTTGTAGCTTGCAAAGTAGCTTCCCAACAGATATCAAAAAGAACAACAGAAACTGAATTCACTGCTATCAAGTGGATTCTGACGAATAGTGACCCTACATAGGACAGAATATACTTGTCCTTGGGATTTCTGAGACTATTCTTTATCTTTACGGGTTCAGACAGCCTTTCCCCCACCATGGAACAGATGGTGGGTCCAAACTGCTGACCTAACAATTAATAGCTCAAATAATAATAATGCACAATTTGACCCCCAACCCCCTCAGGATAATTTCCTTATTTCTAGATCCTTAATAGAATCAAATCAGCAAAAGTACTTTTTTATTTTATTTTATTTTATTTTTTTTGCTGTGTAATACTTATGAAGTTCAGGTTTTGGATAGGATTCAATTAAAGATCTAGAATCTAGGTGGATCCTGAGTATAAACTCATGTGTTCTTATAAGAAATGAGCCCTGGTGGCATCATGGGCTAAGTGTTGGGCTGCTAACCCAAAGGTCTGTATGTGAAGCCACCACCTGCAGTGCCGAAGAAAGATGAGGCAGTTCGTTTCCATAAAGATGTGCCTTCTTTGAAACTCTACAAAGCAGTTTAACCCTGTCCTGTAGGCTTGCTATGAGTGGGCATCAATTAGATGGTAGTGAGTTGAGGTGTAGGGTTGCGAGAAATTCTGGTGTCAGCGGTTCAAAACCATTCAGCAGGAGAAAGACACAGCTTGCTGCTTCTGTAAGAACTACACTTTGGGGCTGAGCCCCGGTGGCGTAGTGGTTGTGTGCATGACTGAGGCCCACCGGGTTGGCGGTTCAAATCCAGCAGCATATCTCCAGGAGCAAGGCTGGGCCTCCTACTCCCACCAGAGGGTAGTGATGCTCAAAATAAAACAAAACAAAACAGAAGAACAACACCTTCGGAACCTCACTGGGGCACTTTGAGCATGTTCGCCGGGGTGTATTTAGCCTGTTCGTCATGGTCACTATGAGCCGGCCTCTATGCAATGGCAGGGAGTTATGAAGTCACTATGACTTGCAATAGACTCAATGGCGGTGAGACTTATAAGGTAGTGGCAAAGGGAGATTTCAGTCACAGACACATGGAGAACAGAGAAGACACAGTGACAATGGAGATTGTCATGATAGGACCACAAGCCGGAATGCCCCAGCAACCAGGACCCAGAAGAAACAAAGAATGAATTTTCTCTTAGAGGGCCTGAAGGAAGGGCACCCCTGACTGATAACAACAAAGACTCCCTTCAGACTTTTCACCTTCAGAACATTCAGAAAATAAATATGCGTGTTTTAAGCCACCAAGTTTGGGGTAATTTGTTACACTGGCCATGGGGAACTAGCACAGTACACTAATAAGAGGGTGACATGACATACGGAGAAGGGATCTTTTTATTCGCATATCTATCCTCCCTCCACTTCCTACCACCACCTTTACATCTCTGTGGGTTAACAATAATATCTTTGACAAAGCCACTTTCGGCTGCTCTATCCATCCCTGTCTTCTTGACAGTTTGGAAGAAATTAAAGCACTTTGCTTTTTCCTCACTGACTAATGGGGCTTGCTGTACTATTAGAACACTATTTTTACTGTACTTTTTTGGGGGGTAAATTGGTGGAACTCATTATTGTAACACTTGGACCAATTTAAACACCTAACTCACCCTCCCTTTTTATTCCTTTCTCCCTGTGTGACTAACTGTAGATTCTGCATAATGAAACGAAATAAATGCCATGAGCTATGTAATGCCTACTTAATTTTGTCCCTGTTCCGTAAATCAAGTACTTGTTTATTCTATCTGACTGGACTCCATCATTCAACACAAGCAGAAATACCCATTTACTCACATTTAGTTACTTAGAGTTAATATGGATGGAGCCCAATTCAATTAGATTGTCAAGTACTTCATGATGAATAGTAATCATCTCTAGTTTGTCCAAAGATTAGAACTACAATTTACAATGTCATTTGATTACATTGATGGGTCACTGCCTTCTTGGAGGTCTTCTAAATTCCAAAGCAAAGAAATACAAAAGGGATTATAGAGTTAGATATAAATGTGCCCAAATATGTACACATATATGTACGTGTATACACACACACACACACACACACCTGGTTCACCCACACAAAATCCACTCTCAGTAAGAGACGGCTATAAAATCACATTAGTTTTAACTGTCCCCTTAGGAGGAGGTTTTAGGTAGGTCATTGTGATTGATTGCACCTTTATCCCCTCGCCTTACCCTTACCTTTCTGGTATGGCTCCTCTCAATATTGGTCCCAAAGAATTTATCTGTCCTATATTCCTTATGTTTCCAGCTCTTATCTGTACTCATGTGCATGCTCTGTTCTTGCCAGACTTGTATGGTAGAATTAGGGTCATGATAGTGGGGAGGAGGAAGCATTAAAGAACAAAAGGAAAGCTGTTTGTCTTTTCTGTGCATCACAGCACAATTGGTCCGTCTTCTTCCCACAACCCTCCTGTAAGGGGATGTCCAAGTGCTTAGAGATTGCCTTTGGACCTCCACTCTGCACTCCCCCGCCCATTCACATTATGATTTTTTGTTCTGGATCTTTGATGTCTGATATCTGATTTCATCGACACCTCATGATCACATAGGCTAATGTGTCTCTTTCATGTGGGCTTTGTTGTTTTACAGGTAGATGGCCACGTGTTTATCTTCATGATTTTAGGACCCTAGATGCCATATCTTTTGATAGTTGGACGCCAACAGCTTTCTTCACCATATTTGTTTATGCACCTGCTTTCTCTGCAGCAATCATGTCAGGAAAGTGAGCATTTCATAGTGCTGGAGTATTAGAAGAAGGTGTTCTTGTGTTGAGGGAATACTTGAATAGGGGTCCAATGTCCATCTGATTCCTTAATACTAAACCTATAAATATATGTACATAGAACTATTTCCCCTTCATTATATAAAATATATTTTCATATGCACATATCTTTATTTAGATCTCTATAAATGCCCTTTGCCTCCTAGTTCTTTCCTCTATTTCTTTCTACGTTCCTTTGTTCCACTATCATGTTTAGCCTTCATCTAAGGCTAAACTTTCAAGACTTTCAAGACTTCCTCTCAGTTACAGTGTCCTTGATTCAGCCCTGCCAGACCTCCTACACCCCCCTCAATTTTTCATCACTTTTTGTTCTGTTCTCTTATCCCTGGGTTTGTTAACACCCATTTCCTTTCCCCTACCTCCCCCTCTCCCATGTCCTCTGGAATGGGGGTGGGAAGAGACATTGGGCAGAGCAAGACATAAAATAATAATAATTTCTAAGTTATCAAGGGTTCTTGGGGAGGGAGAGGGAGGAAGGGTTAAAAAATGAGGCGCTAATACTAAAGGTTCAAATAAAAAGAAAACACTTTGAACATGATGATAGGAACATATGTACAAATGTACTTGGGGCAATGGATGTATGTATGGACCGTGATAAGAGTTGTGTGAGCCTCAAATAAAATGATCAAAATATGAAAATAATAATAATTTATAATTTATCAGGGTGTAGAAGGAGGGAAAATAGAGGAGATAATAATAAGGACTCAAGTAGAAAATGTTTGCAGGAGGATGGCAACATATGTACAAATGTGTTTGATACAATTGGTATGTGGATTGTTTTAAGCTCTGTAAGAGCCCCAAGTAAAATAATTTATTAATAAATTTTAAAAATTATATTAATTAAAAAATTTATTAAGATGCCAGTTAGCAATGAATTTACTCTTTAATTTCTAGTTAAAAACAATTAGGATTCGAGCTGAGCCCCGGTAGCGTAGTGGTTGTGCGCGGGACTGTGGCCCACTGTAATGGGGGTTCGATTCCAGCTCCACAGAGCAAAGGCTGGGCCTCCTACTCCCACCACCCCCCCAAAAAATTAGGATTCAATATTAAAAGGCTATAAATTTTCAAATTGGCAATAAAATACTTATCTCATTTTCTTTGATCTTTGCTACTTTTATAATTTGTATGAAATTTATAGGAGAAAAAATGAAAGACAAGTGAAAATTTTTCAGAACAATATTTAGTTGTGGCATACAAAGACCATACAAATCAAATTTCCCAGAAAGAGAAAGAGAGAGAGAGAGAGAGACCATGCTTTAAAAATAAACTTAAATGATTTCAACTTAATTAACTTATAATCTTTTTTGTTTGTTTGTTTTGCCTTGGTCTTATTTTATAATCCTGTTCTGTAATATAACTGGTCTAACCTAAATTGGACTGAAGTCCTAACTATATTTTGTGCAAGTCTATTCTTACAAGTTTCTTCATTTAATTTTAATGGTTGGGGAGGTTGGAATTATGAGTTAGGAAGGAGCTGATTCTGAGTATCCATGCATTAAGTCCTGAATCCTTTTAAATTTAGTCATAGCTACTCAGGAAGCATAATTCATGTCAACTTCAAGAAAGCGATTGCTAGAATAAATTTCCCCAAAAAATGTGAAGGAAGAAAAATACAACCCTAAAATGGTTGTAAGACTCAGGAGCGCCTATGCTTAAATCACCAAAGCGCTGTCTTTTTCTGGTTACCTTTCTATCCTCAAAACCAAAGTAACTTCCCGAGTGCTCATTTTGAAGCTTTCTCTTTCTAACGCGGATAGCTCTTTGTCTTTCTTTCAAGTAGTTTCTAACAAACTCCTAACTTCTCCCTTTTACCAGCTCCGTTCTGAGTGCAGTCCAGCAGCATATCACCTACTGTGGCTGGACACATGCAAACTGATGTAACTCTTTGATGAGGGTTTCAGGTTCTGAGGCCAGAAATGCTTCCCGCTCCTTTTCTCCTTTCTGCATACACTACAGCACTGAGGAAGAGCATAGAAGAAAGCGAGGTCAGTGTTCACTCTTCCTGAAGCTTATTGAAGCTAAAGTGTAGACGTCCCATGTTGGAAAACAGCTATGAGATATTGTAAATGTTTCTTTCACCAGACGTTTAAATGATTGGCATGATTGAATTGACAGTCTTAGATGAGTCCTAACATGTATGAGTCTGGGACAGAAGTACAGGCGGAGGCTTTTCTTTTCTCATTTTGGACTCCCTTCCAAACCTTGAAGGCATTTTCATGCAGGCTTATGGACAGCTCAGCCTGCAATTTGCTCCAAGTCTGTTCCCCACCCCAAACAGCAGCTCTTCGGCGAGCCCCCAGCTAACCTGCTCTGTCATTATGAATCTCTTTTTGTCGTTTATTTTACCTTGCCTCCAACTCACGGCCACTTTATGCGTAATAGAAGAGGCACTGCTCAGTTTAGTGCCATCTTCACGGTCTTCTCTTTGGTCTTGTCCATTGCTATAACCAGCGGGTCAATGCGTCGCATTGAGGCTCTCTCTCAGCTTCATGGACTCTGCTGACCAGGCTGCTCTTTTCCAGTAGTTGGTCTTTGCTGATGCTGTGCCTATTGTAAGCAGAGTGAGCTGTCTTAATACTCACCTGTATGGATGGACCTGGCTGTATTTATTCTATAAGTTAATGCTTTGTTCTTCTGAAAGTACACAGAAATATACACAAGGCCCGAGCTAAGGTTCATTAGGTAGGGGATTTGTGGCGTGCATAACCTGGGGTTCAGGTGGGCTGTCCCTTTGATCTCATAGGCCCTTCCCCTTAGAGGCAGTTCTCATGTGAGAAGGCACCAATTGGAGCTACAAAATCCATAGTTTGTAGATTTTAATCCAAGCTCCATTTCACCTCACTTCTATCTAAATTAAGTTAGAGTTTAATCTCCACAATTTGTAATGGCTTCTATATCTCTTCTATGTCTCTCTCATTTTTTCCATATTGTCTTCTCTTTTTCCAATTCCCTCCTTTCCTTTAGTCTTCTTTCTTCCTCCAAATCGTATTGACAGTGAACAATTTCGTGTTACAGAATCCTGTAGTTTGAATGCAGATTGTTTAGCTGTAGTTCTTCCGACTCCAATGTGCAACTCCAGGCTTTCCTATGAAGGCAAAATAGCACAGGTGAACTGTGTGCTTGGGAGATATTTTTTCAGTATGTCCCATAAGATGTTTATTTTGGAATGTGATCCAAATTGGATGAATTTAGACTCTCCCATCTTCCATGTTGCCATTTTGCTATTAATACACCTCTTTTAATAGGCTCTTCCTCCAATGAGTTGGACAACATTTGGCTTGCAGGCATGCTGAGCCTATATAATTTAGGTAAAAGATTTAAAAGATGGGCTGAGCCCCAGTGGCATAAGTGGTTGAGTGCAGGACTGCAGACGGTTCAAATCCAGAGGCGACTCTCAGGAGCAGCACTGGGTAGAACCCACAACCACCAGAGGGCAGTGATGCCCCTCCCCCCAAAAAAACAAAAAATCCAAAAAAGATTTAAAAGGTGCGGTAGTAGAAATGTAAACTCACATACTTCTTTGAGATAATAAATTTATGAGGAGAATGTAGAATTTCTGTATCAAAAGTAATAAAACCTTCAATTTCTAAGTACACTCACTTTAATATCAAAAGCTGAAGTGGCATAACACAAGGGCATTTTGAGAGAAAATGTAAAATGTAATACACATATTTTGCACATTATGGTAATTTTTTCTTCTTTAACTAAAATAATATTATCAAGAAATTAAAAATTGGTGGTATAGGTAGCCTGTTATCCAGAATTTATAGTCTGTGATATCACACAAGACTTCAATGGGATTCATTCTGCTTTAGTTTCCTGTTGGGAATTTACATCTTAACTTCAGATATACTGACGAGTTCTCCAGATGATTCTTATGACCCCCCAGTAATTGTAATTTTTTTTCTTTTATTATATCTGTATGATAAATTGGGAAAAATAACACAGTGTGGGTAGAGTGGTTTGTATATTTGATCCAGGAATACATGTCTTCATGATGCAATGAGAACTAGAAAGACCCCTTGTGCCTATTAAGTGACACACACACAAAAATGTGACACACACAATTTCTTATAGATTTTTAAAACTGATAAATGTAGTCCTGATCCATATGGCCCTTTGGCCTGCCTCTGTCCCCAGGACTTTGTGTGGGAAGCTCCATTTTATTTATCATGTCTCAGCTCAAATATCCTTCTTCATAGACACTTCTTTGAATATCACAGCTAAAGTACACTTAACACTGTCTTCGCCAGTTGCCAAATCACTCTTGCCACTAACATAAATGATCTTCTTGTTTTCAATTTTATTTTTTTTATTTTTCCTCTTTGAGAATTCATACTGTGTGTAGCATGAAAATGTCAAAAATGGTCCTCACTATATTTCTAAGGTCTAAATGTTTGTTAGGAGCGACCACTAATGGGGTCTAGGTAGTAAAATTGCTCAACAAAATGCTGGCCAGCTTATTTTATATTTCCCTGTGCACTATATTATGACCAGAGACATCAGTGCAATCAAATGAACACAAGTCCACAGGGAAATTGAAGTTTTTAATGTTCCCTTATTGAAGTGCTTATAAGATTCTCATATTTAAGATAAAGGCTAACAAAAAAAGGTAAGGGCTCATAGAATGTGTAATAGGTAGACTTAAGTTCTAGGACTATTTTGACTCTGGCTTTGGAGAGATCAATAATATATTTAAGTTTAGTTTTATATGTAAAATAAGTAATTGTGACAGAGTTTTGTTTTGATAGTTCTCAGCTCTGAATTTCTATTATATAGACACGAGTATCACTATTTTATAAAGAGAGAGCACATTGCCAAGTAGGCCCAGAAACAGAGAGAGTCTGGCTCACTGGTTAATAGTTGTGGCAATATTGTAGAAAGCCGGGACTTGAGGCTGGAGGATTCCATATCTATGAGGTCACAGCCCTAGGATGGAATGTTGCCCCCTTTCTAAATAATCCAGTATGAAGCAACTATGGATACATGGAAGTGGTAGATTTCTCACCTTGCAAGAAGATTACGTGGGTTTGATTCGTGACCATTGCACCTTCTGTGCAGCCACCGTCTGTCTATAGTAGAGGCTTACATGTTGCTATTATGCCTATTGGGCTGAGTCAAATGATCCCATAGCAGTTCTAAGACTGTAAATCATTATGAAGGCAGACAGATTTTTTTCATGGAGCAACTGGTGACTTTGAACTGCTTATCTTTTTGTTAGCAGCTGAGTGCTAAACCTTTGGAAAAGCTAATCACATTAAAGATGGAGAACATCATTCTGTGCATCACAATCGTCTAAGCTATGTGTAGAGTTGGGTATCCTGTCATTCAATTATACATGAGATCACCAAGTTGTGGACTATTTCTGTGACAGCTAACACTAACAATAACAATTTGTGTGTTTTATTTTTTGTTTTTCTTCTATTTTGTCATGAAACATTCCCCTTTGAATACTGTGGGAGAAGACAAATTAGTTATTACTCTGTTTTGAACCATGGACTAAGTAGATCATGGCAGAAAATGCATGAAAGGCATTTAGGAAGAGTAAAATGGAAAAGCACTTCAAGGATAAAATGACAGCCCCTTGAGACTCACCAAGAAGTGCTGTTCAGTCTCAAAGATGACAGAGACGCTGTGAAGGTTGTATGTAAGGGTCTTTTGAAAAGGACAATCTCTCTTAAAAATGCGTGGATAAATTTCTCAGTAGTCCTGAACTTTTGGCACCAGGTGTCCTTCTCAGTATTTCAATTTGTTTTTATAGACATGTCTTGATAAAGACCTAGTTTCTCTCCTTTATTGTTTGTAATGAGTAGTTCGAATATCCTGGTGCTCAGTGACCAGGCATCTGAATGAGCAATACTTTTGATACTTCTTAAACAAACTCCACTGATAGGATACCAAAGAGAGTGGAGGCAGTGGGCATTTCCTGGTTTCGAAAAGATAGGATGGAGTTGAGGGAATCGATTTTATTTGGTGACTAGAGCCTGTGGGTGGTTGAGAGTCTGGCTGGTTAGTAAGGGAAAAGATAAAACTTTTCAAGACTTTCATTTATCTTGTTTTTCTGTGTTAGAGTTCTTGAAGAGTTCAGGTATAATCACAGCCTTCTGTTGCAACAGGAAGCACCATCTGCTGAAGCATTCTGTAAGCAATATAACATCTCTCCAGAGAGAGTTTAGCATTCAATTCACAAAGAAGGATGGCAGGGACTTGTAAACAAAAGGAAACAACTGAAGCAGTAAAGAATGGGCTGTGCTCTAAACATTCAATATGTTTCTTTCTCACTGAGAAACCCTGTAATGCTGCAAAAGCCTTGCAGAATTCTCTGATGTATTAATTGTTTTGTTTGTGTGCATGTGTGTATTTTAAACAGACAGTATTTGAAACCACCTCTTCTAACACACTACTCATTTTGTTTTATACTTTTCTTTCACGGCAAGCTATTTCTTATAGATCAGGCAGGTCATGGTATTGGAAATTAATACTATTATATAACCCTTTACAAATTCCATATATGTGACTACTTAGACAGTGACTAACCAGCAGACTCTAAATGGATTAAGTTGAACTGTCCCATGGCGTTCCTGTGACCGTACAGCTTTAGGAAGGCAGACTGCCACATTTTTTTACATGGAGCAGCTGGGGACTTTGAACTGCTTATCTTTTGATTAGCAGCTGAACCCCAACCCACTGCACCACCAAGGTTGTTTCATTCTAGTGTTTAGGAAAGAAAAGCTAATAGTACTAAAGATAGGGCACGTAATTTCTTATAATCTGAGCAATGCTTTAGTAGAGG
The DNA here is from genome assembly GCA_004026705.1 of Nesogale talazaci. Lineage (NCBI taxonomy): Eukaryota > Metazoa > Chordata > Mammalia > Afrosoricida > Tenrecidae > Nesogale > Nesogale talazaci. The sequence continues at coordinate 71,898 of PVJH01007380.1, read as the reverse complement.
AACTTTCTCATTTAAATTTTTGCTGTTTTGCCCTAGGTGTATATGTGGATTTCAAATCTTAAAAATGAGGTACATAACTGAGACATGGTGAGTTCAGGTCTAACTTCAATTTCATTTTGAATTAAATGGAAACTTTCATGTCTACTGCTCTAAAAAGATAAGTTGATAAAGAGAAAGACAGGATTTTTTTACTTGGATGAGGAATTGTTAGTTGAAGATATCTGGTAAGAAGGTTTACTTAGCTTGGTTTTCAAAGAATGGCTTGCTCAAGAATGTATCTGGAGGTTGGGAAATATATTTAGAGCCAATAGTATTCAAACGAAGCCTAACATTGTCTTACCTCTGTTACCACGATTAAGCAAACATCAATTAACCATGGTCTAATCAGGCTTCATTTTCACCCATTGGAAACTTTCACTCAATTTCTGCTAACTGTTTATAAATGAGGCAAAGTAAAAGGTATAGCAATTTTAAGATAAGGAAAGGGGCAGACATACAGCTGTGACTCTATTCCAAACAGAACACTTTATTAAACAACTTTTCGTGTATAATAATGTCAGGATGGAACTAGTAAAGTTACTATCATTAAATGTTTAAGATTTTGATTCTACAAACTTCTGTGCTTTTGCCATTCTGCCCCTTCTCTGTGCGTTTGTTTGTTTCACCTAATAAAAGCTGCTTTCTTTGTTTGTAATTCAGAATCCGAGCTGCCTTCTGTACCCTGGGTGCATGTGGGTCTCCCTGTTTCGCACCTTCAATAAAAATCCCTTTTTCACATTCAATAAAAATATATGTTTTTATTTCTACCTGACTATAAATCTAATAAATCACTTGGGCAGGGGAAACAAGAGGAAAATACTGCAATTTATGTAAGCACTAGATTGGTTTCAAACATTCCCATGTACCTTGAAGGGCAGACCTCTAGAGATGAATCTGAATATTCCAAGATCAAGTGGCTAAGAAACAAAAGTGGTCGTAGCTTTTCATAGTCCAGTGTGCCTCATAAAAAGATGCCACATGGGGAAATTGCTTATACTATAGAGAGGGAAACTATCCATTTTATTGAATTCCTGAAGTAGGGTAATTAAAAAATTAAATGGTAATGGTTGAAGTGTTTATGGTATATATGTCAGAGAATCCCAATATTAAGGAAATTCCTTGCTTGCATACATGGACATGAGAGGTTTCAGGGCTTAATTGAATATATATGTATATTAAATTGGTTTTACTCTGTGATTTATTTGGCCTAGAGCAATATAAAGTAACTTTGAAAATGACCCCCAAATTTTTATCTCAGAAATTTTACAGTAAATGACTTGGATAGCAGCATTTCATGGTAGGGAAGGGCCCCTTAAATGTCTATCCCAGGCTGAGCCCTGGTGGCATAGTGGTTGTGGGTGGGACTGCAGCCCACTGGGATGGAGGTTCAATTCCAGCAGCGGTTCCACAGGAACAAAGGCTGGGACTTCTACTCCCACCACCAGAGGGCAGTGATGCCTAAAATTTGTTTTTAAAGTCTATCCCATAAACAAACAAACATGATTTTATTGTTTTATCTTATATAAATTAATGACTGCATATACACCTGTGCTACATTAATAGTTATATTATCTGAGAGTTTTTATTATCTTGAATAAATTATTTTTTTCATTCTTAAAGCAAGTTTAATTATTTTTCATTTCATTCTCACAAAATAGATTACTACAATGTTGATGGTGGGCCATTAGGTAATACAGATTAAATTGTTTTCACCTGAAATTGTCACTTTACTATGAAGTTTCAACTAGGCTGTCCTTTATTTCCTTGTGGTTTAGCTGTTATAATGTACTTTGGCAGTTAAGTAATGATAAAGCAATCACTTTTGATGAGATCAAATATACTGTAACAATCTCAATGGTGAAATTTGTTATGACCAGTCAATCATTTGAAAGAGTTTCCTCAGTGATGTGACTTGTTTTATATATATGTGTGTGTGTATGTATAAACATGTATATATGTATATGTATATATCTTTCTTTTTTCTGACAAAGTTTTCTCATCTTTTGCTCAATCTGGATCCTGCATTTGGCTTGTTATCATTGGACTCTGAGGCTTTGGTCTTGAGCTAGTGGTCTACCATATTGCCTGTCCGTTTTGGTATTCATAAGTCTCCACAGTTTCTAAGCCAGCAGCCTGCCGTCCACCATCGTGCTCATCAGTCCCTGAGCTACAAAAGTCAGGATTTGGACAAAGATTTGTCTGTGTCCCAGCCACATGAGCTCTACCCAGAGATTTGGAATGTCCCAGCCTCTACAGACACATGAGCCACCTCCTTGATATGAATCTCTCTATATAAATATGCATATATAAGCTTCATAGGTTTTGCTTCTCTAGACAATCTAACCAAACACATTTAAATTAGTGATTGTGTTGGTGCACATGCACCGCATTCATAAATGTTCTATCTCATGATCTCCTTTGCTTTATAGAAATTATTGAGTCACAGTTAAAGTACATTTTATTCTTTTCTACTTCTCACATATCAAAGATCAATATCATTATGGTTATGGGCCATTAGGCAATACAGGTTTTCTTATTTCCCCTTAGATTTTTTTAAAGGATTTAGCCCACTGCCTTACAGTTTCTCTGTAACTCTCTTGGCTTCCACTTATTTGAAAATCTTTACATTTTAGAATCATAGAATATTTTAGGAAGCGCAAATAGCAATTTGGAAAAGGATAGCTGTGCAACACTGCCCACAGAGGCCCTGGAGGTGTTCTACTGGCTGTTTCACTTGTCCGAGCGACTCTTTGTCTAGTTTAACAACTCGGCCAAATAAATCCTACTAGAGAACAGCTCGATACCGATTGTAAAGCAAACACGTAGCAACTGTGCCTTTCACCATATAGCCGAAGTTTTCTCAGAGACATCGTTTTTGAGACTTGTGGTCGACCTGCAAGGAGACCTGGTTTTATAGCGCTTAAGTGCTTGACTGCTAATTTAAAGATCTGGGGGTCAAGTCCACCAGTTACTTCCAGGAAGACTAGTAGCCCGGGAAAGCCAGTGGTGCAGCTCTACTCAGTCCCAGATGGCTGAGTGTACGTTAGAATTGCCTTGATGGCTGACAGAGTCTGTCTTTCAATTTATATGCAGGCATGCTTATAATTTATTAGAGAAGACAGTGGGATCTAGGCATAACTTCTTTCCCGATAGTAACCTTGGTAATGTAGTGATTACACATTGGGTTGCTAAGTGCATGGCCAGCAGTTCAAAACCATCAGCCACTCCACAAGGGAGAGGTCAGGCTTTGCAGTTTCATAGAAGTCACAGTCTCATGCACCCACCGGCTCACTTCTCCCATACTCAATGGGGTTGTTAGGTTTGTGTGATTCTGTAGGTCAGATTTGATTCTACGATAATGAGGGTTCTCTCTCTCTCTTCCTGATAGTGCTGCAATGAAATAGCATATATGTATCCATACATTACTGCATAAATTGAATGTATACCTTTAAAATATATAGTATATATTTCATGCCACTGGCCACTTGTGCAATTAGGAGGGAAAGGTTTCAGAATAGCATTCACTCAGCAACTTGTTCTGTGTATTTCTTAAACATCAATCATATATTGCGCATTGACTTCTAACAGTGCAATGATTATAACTTGCATCATTTGCAGTTGAGTTGATTCCCAACTTATATTGGTCCTATAGGACAGAGTAGAATGACCCAGAAGGTTCTAATTGCCAACCTTTCATAGAGCATCCAAGAGCCTAACCTCTTCACTCTCAGAGCTCCGCAAATCCATCTTATCAGGTTGACCTGATATTAGCTTGGAGCGTCTGTTGACTATGGGAATGATGATAACATTGACACAGGGTCACCTTGGGAAAAATCTTTCTGTAGCCCGCTGTGACCTTTGTAAGGAGTCCTGCAGGTATAGAAGTTATGTGAGCTGTTTTACCAGCTGCATCATGGGCAAAATATATGCTTGTCTTATTTTGTAAAGGTTATGGTTTTAGAAGCCCTGTAGTGCAGTTCTACTGTTTTACAGTGCCACTGTATCTTGGAATTGCCATGAGGGTAATTTTTAAAAATTTTATAGAATAAGTTATATTCTTCACTTTTCTTATCTTTTGTCTAAGGCATGTTCTTTAAGTCAATCAGTTCTTCTCTTGGGTGGCCTAACTTTATAGGTGAATCTAAGACTAAGGACATTGATCTTGCTAAAGATATTTCATTGCCTTTGTGCTTTTTGCTATAACTTCTTGGTATACACTCATGTATAAACTGAGTTTTTCAGCAAATTTTTATGCAGCTTTTGTGGTAAAATTTGGTAGCTTGGCTGATATTCAGATCGACTTCTATTCGAGTATATATGGTAACAGAATTTTAATCTGTCTTGGAAGATGTGTGACCAGGGTGTTCCTTAGAGGCAAGGATGGCAAGGTATGCCTTACACACCTTGGACATATTGCCAGGAGAGACCAGTCCCTGCAGAAGGACATTAGGGTTGGCGGAGGGTCAGCAAAAGGGAAGGCCTTAAGCCTGAAGGACTGACACCGTGGCTGCTACAATGGGCTCAAGTGTAGGAACAGTTGCAGGATAGTGCAGGATCATGTAGAATAGGGTCCCGATGTCTCGGAACCCTCTCAACGGCACTGAACAGCAACAAGAACTAAGTTTTAAGGGCCCTCAAGGGACACCAGAAGGACTTTGGTATTTACTCATGAAGGGTGTCCCTTGTTCATAGGCTGACTTTTAAGTGGAGTCCACTTGGTGGTGCTGCAACACCGTCTGTGAACACCACCTTTTCTCCACACTGTGGGGCAAGGGATTGCTGAATGTCCACTGCAAGCAAAATTTCAAGATCTATCCCCCCTGCTCTGCAGGCAAAGACCTAAGTCCTCTGTCAGAAAGAAGAACAAGTTTTATCAAAAACAATGTTTTTCAGAGCCTCCTTAAAACCAAGTATGCCTTGTGTCAATTTCCTCTGCCCTTCCAATTTTAATTGCCACAGGGTGCCTCTGAGGAACCTTTTTACAGTAAATGTTTTGTTGAAAGCCTGCACTTTGCCCAATCCTTGTGCTTCTCTCACTTTGGTTAGGGAGTTGGAAGGTTAAAAACATGAAAATGCATATCAATTCCTATTCTACATAGGTTTTCTGAGACTGTAAATCTCATTATGGGAGCACACAGCCTCATCTTTCTAGAATGAAGATGCTGGTGGGTCTGAACAGCTAGCTTTTAAGTTATATGCTCAATGCCTTGCCCACAGCACCAGTAAGACTCCTAATTAATACCACAGATTCCTCTAATAAAACAGCCTGCATGTATTTGTAAGACCAGCAAATGCATAACCAATACATGCTCGTTGAACTATTCACATTCTGATTACATTTTCTATAGTCCAAATTTCTGACAAATATTGTTCCTATAATGTGAATTTATGAGCCCAGTGTTAAATCCAGGTCTTTGGGGTCTTTGTGCAATGTTCTGTCATTCATATCACAGGTGCTCTTAAATGATCCAGAGCTAACCAGGAGCGATGGACTGTGGTCAGAAAGAGATTCTCTCGTAGGTGATTAGATATCTCAATAGAAAATGGCAGCTTTGAACTATCATATCCTTACCAGTTACTGCTTGTAATTAAAGTTTCTTAGTGCCTTGTTTGTCCCTTCAACGAGGGACAACATGGCGTCTAGCTTATTGTTTATTGAGGTAATAAGAAGTCATCCTTTCTTTCCTTTGTCTATCTGATGTTACTCTTTTTGAAATGTAAGTCCATAGTAGTCTCTTGGGCAACAAAGGCAAAATAAGTTTGGACTATACAAGACTCTCTTCCTTATTTCATATGATGTGATTCCAAAAACCAACTGATTTATAATATTTATGCTATTCCTAATCACTAAAATATTACATTCATTCCTCACTTATTGACATGATCAGGTTTTAAAGACCATGTCATTCACAATTGCTGAAGATAAAATGAATGCATAAGCAAATGTGGTGAAGAAAGCTGGTGGTGCCTGGCTTAAAAGATGCAGCATCTGGATTCCTAAAAGCTTATGCTCATGTAGAAGAAGCACACCAGTCTATGTGATCAAAGTGTCCACAAGTATTAGGCATCAGAATAACCCAAACAATCATACCAATGCAAATGATGGGAATAGGAATGGACACTGGTCCAAAGCCCATGGTCAAAGCCCATCTGTAGGATATAGGATCTCTCCCTCATAGAAGGGTTACTAGAAGGGATGAGTCAATAAGGGTGCAGTATAGCACCAATGAAACATATAACATTCCTCTAATGATTCAAAACTTTCTCCCCACCCCCCAATCCCACTACCATGACCCAGTTCTACCTTACAAATCTGGCTAGACTAGAGTGGGTGCACTGGTACAGATAAGAGCTCTTGACACATGGAATCCAGGAGAGATAACCCCTTCAGAAACAGTAATGAGAGTAGTGATAGCATGAGGATAGGGTGAAGGTGGGGGGGAGAACAGGGGAACCATTGCAAATGATCCACAATGAATAACCCCCTCCCCTCAGGGCATGAACCATGGGTGAAAGACTTACACAGCAGACTGTGTAAGATTTGAAAATAATAATAATTTATAATTTACCAAGGATTTACCAGGGTGAGAGGGTTGATGAAGGAGGGGAGGGAGGAGAAAAAAATGGAGCTGATAGCAAGGGCTCAAGTAGAAAGGAAATGTTTTGAAATTTGATGATGCTAACAAATGTACAAATGTGCTTCATATAATTGAAATTTGGGTTGTTATAAGAATTGTAAGAGTCCCTTATAAAATGATTTATTAAAATGAAAGCAAATACGTCACTGTGTGAAATAGAGGATGAGTACATCAGATCACAAAATGGAAAATGCCAAATTGCATCATTACATACCTGCCAAATTGCATCATTACCTAACTGTCAAGCAACTGAGAATCATGAATAGCCAAGTTCACATAATGTTAATCATTATTAATGTTAATCATCATAGACAGGATTACTCTTGCCTGGTACCTTAATAATCTTTACTAATATGTGTCACATATGCACAAAACAGACACTAAGTTCTAAAACATTGTATTAATTGTGAATGCTAGACAAAAAAAGATAGTAGATTTCTGAGGAGTACTTATGATAGTTTTATTTACTAATCTGACCACTTTCTCCTGCAGTATTACTGAGTTTGGAGTCATTTGAATGAAAGGAAGTGAAAGAATTTCCCAAATGCCCAAATGGTTGGTGGTCCAATTTTTTATTACAGAGATCCTGGCACTCGAGTCCAGGTTTTATGGGAGAGTTGGAGAAAATAGGTGATGGGGAAGTGGGATGCATTTCAAAGAGGCTGATGTGTGCTTCATGTGCTGAATGATTGCCATATACCAGGAAAATTAGAATAAAACTTTGCATTTCAGTCCATAAGACAATGTCGCATACAATATTACCTTTCATCTACACAACCCTAAGATTCAGGAATCATTGTCACATAGCCTGTGGGAAAAGTTGAACAACTGTGCGGACGGCTCAGGGCTGGGTCGTGTTTCCTTCTATTACAGTCATGGTTGCTGCATGTCAGACAGCCAGAATAGCACCCAACAATGGCAACAACACTGCCCCTTGCCTGCTACTTCGATCTCTGCATACAACTTGTATCAGGCACCACCAATACGTCTGCTGTCGTCTCCAGCAAGCTCTGCTGTCATAGGAAACTAGTGTGGTGTGTTCTGCCCTATCCCCCTCTGAATCAACCTATACCAGGCCCACCGTGGAAGAGATTTGAAAGTTTCAGATCATCCTAGAGCTCAGTGATTCATTTTCAGGTTTCTCTTTGTAACACGCCCCCCCCCCCACTCCCACTCACTATGGACATGTTAAGATTTCAAAGACCAGGTCATTATGAGGAAATCAATAGTATGAAAAAAAATGAAAGATGACCACGTTAGATCCCAAGAGGAAGGATGATTGCATTATTATGGAACTGCTAGACCCCTGAGAATCATGGCCTAGTCAAGGTGACCTAAATGCTACCCTGCTCATGGAGACATGCTACCCAACCCCACCATCAAAATGAAAACAGCCTTTCCCTCTGCTCCTTCCACCAAATAAAACACCACAGTCTGGCATATTTAATTGACCTTCTCTCCTCTTGTTACTTGTTAAACCTGCACCTTTCCCTAGAAATCAGTCTATAAAGCAGATTGTCACTACTATGTGTCAATTTTTTTCAGTAATGGATTTGCTTGTTGGATGAATTGTAAATAATTTGGCCGCTAATCATGCAGTATGGGAATGATATATATTATTTGCTTTTGCTGTCCTTACTTTTTTGCTATGGATGGAAGATTGGGACAAGGGGCTTTGCAACCAATCATTTGTGTTTCTCATGAACTATCTTGTGGGAAGCATATGGAAGAGAAGACAGCAACTTTTCTAGGATAGTGAGACTTCATAGTGAAGGTGCCAATTGGCAACATTTTCCAGCAGTGATTCTTTGGTATAGTAATAGAATTATAGCATTTGCTTTGTGAAAATAAGATGTTTTCTCTTATTTTGCAATAGGCAATGAAGCAAAACCCAACTCTCTTAATATGCAATGAGGCAAAATAGAACCCTGGAGAGAGACTTCCTTTGAGCAGCCACAATTCTGTTCTGAGACTGCTTCTGGTATGCTCTACTGCCATCATGGGGCACAGAACAGGTTGAAGTGGCATGTTAGGTACATGTCCTATGTCACCTGGACAAACCCAATGTGATACTTGGGTTGAGAGCCTGACTTTTCCTTTCCGCCTCTTTTGCTAACAGGCCCAAGTAAGTTCATTGCCCTAGTTTGTCCTTATGTCCAGTCCCTTATTCGCATTTTATTTTCAGTAATTCTATTGGTCTGTCCTCTTCTAGCATGATAGTTAGCATGGAGGATAACACTTAACTATTTTATTGCTGGCTCAGACTTCCACCATGTGAATTAAGACAGCAGCTGTTTTCCCCTGGAGCCCCTCACAGGGAAGGCTCGCTATGGGCTTTCTTTATTACTTGATCAGCACTGTCACAAATGCAAATCTATCCCCCCCACATGAGGAGCAACATTAATTTTATGTTGTTTACGTACTCTTGCCATAAGGTTAAGCCATTCCTACTATTAAGCCTGATGAAATTGCATTACCTTAATGAAATGCACTTTACTGATAAAGAAGAATGTCACTTTCACAAGTGGAAGCACTGTTAGCAAATTTTTACGAGAGAATTCCCAAAATCATATCTTAATTGCTTGGACAGCTGTGTAGTTTACATAACGAGCAAACAATGCCAAGGTTTTTTATTTCCTTTGTCAGCTGTACTGGATGTTAGTATGCATGGTGGACCTTTTGGGGGCCTTTTTATTACTTGATTGCAAATCATTCTTCATTGTTGCCCAAATTTATGGAAGGACATTGCTCCCCGAGGTGCCATTTCCTTTCAGGTCTGTAACTGAACATGACTGATGGCGCCAGAGTAACAGTTGCTTATTACTGCGTTCACTGAGCTGTGATTGCTCCAATACTTTATGTTGGCAGATGTGTTTCTCTAGGAACAGCATCTCCGAGACAGAGGTCATTGATCAAACCCCCTCTGGCTGTTCCATTATGTGCAAATTATTGCTAAAAGCAGAGAGGCTGTGAGGGAGGTGTGCTCATTGCCGCTACAGGGGAGGGAAGTCCAAAAAATGAGAAAAAAGTACAAAGGAAAAATGCACATGTAATGAAGCAGAAAAAATTCCACCTAAATGAGAACAATGTTTATATAATGTGAATTAACAGGGAATGAGGGGCAAATTAAGTGACTTTGAGAAGCACACAATGGAAGAAAGTCAGGTTTTATTGTTCTGGGGTAACCTCTGCCATTGTGCTTGGTGATGGCATCTTTGACTGAGGTGTGATACCAACAGGAGATTGGGGGAGGGGGGGGCGAGCTGCCCCCAGAGCTCAGTTGTCCTAACAAGGTAGAAATTTGGCAGTTGAATGACCAATTTGCAGCACACACTTCTATCCATTTCATGCTGAGTATTGAGGAAATGCTGGAGATCTGCAGGGACGTCATCCGACTTTTTATGGAAGTGATAGATTAAACAGGTGACCATTGAGTCAATTACTACGTGTTCTGACAGTGTGACAGTGTAAAATTCTGCCCCATAGGGTTTTTCAGCTCTCCCTTTTTCAGAGATAGATTCAAGCCCTTAATCCAAAGTGTCTCTGAGTGGATTCAAACTTCCATTAGTTCAGTTAGCAATTGAGTACATTTGAACTTATAAGAAGACTTTTCACTCTACGTAGAACTTAAATAACAAGAGGGGAGTGGGAATAGCTTACAGAGATGATGCTGTTCAAACTTCAGAGTGGATTGCTTGCTTCCTTGCTTAGCTGCTGTAGTGGCACTTTCCAGGAGAATTCCATTCTTAGGGATTGAACAACCTCCCACCCACCCCCCAATATTTTTCTGTCTCTGTGTGTGTGTTTCTGTAAGTATATCTGTGGGCAGTACGTGACCTGTGCACTCAGTATGACCGCCAAATGGGGAAAGGATGGCCCTCTCTAGCCACACATCCCTATTCCATTTCTCACTGATTGGCTTATAGGTTTGGAGAGATGCACTTTTTAATGATTATATGGATTTTATGATTGTATAATTTTTCCTTATATGGAGCTATATTATCTCTCTTTGGAGAGACACTATGGAGCCTAAGTCACTTTCTTGATACATAGAGAGCAGCCAGTTAACTAATTGCTGCTGAATCCACTCCAACTCGGGGTTTTCTGGGTGTGTCACAGTAGGACGGTGCTCTATAGGACATTTTCTAGGTAACCTGCCAGGTCTCCTTATAGGGTTTTTATAAGTCAGCATCAGCTCAAAGACAGTGACATGTTTGTTTGTCTCCTTTTGTGGGTTTTTGTCTGAGATGCTTCAAGGCTAACTTGAATGGTCAACTTTTTAGTTAGCAGCTGAGTTCATTAAACATCAGTACCATCTAGTGACTTCTGTTCATTAATTCTTAAACATTGATAACACTTCTGGGTGCAAATAGGGTCCCATCAAATATTTTGCATACTACCAGGGTAACTTGATAACCCCAAGGAAAGATGAACCTTAGTACTGGAACCTCTTTACTTGCATCATGATGTGTGGTGGAAGGCTACCTAAGGCTGGATGAATCTACAGTGAAAGCCAAAGTTCACTTTTCATACAAGTTACATCAGGTCACCTCTGAGGGTGGTGTAATCAGAGGAATGAAATTCCATCATGATTTTAAAAAGAGTTAAAAATATTGCTCTCATACCAAGATATCATGGATCTATCTCAAAGATATATAAAAATGTATTTCATTCATTAATTAAATAAGAACTGGGGACATTTTAGGATCTTATTCAAAGGAAAATCCACAGAATATATATGGATCAATAAATAATGACTTGAATTTGAAACTGAATTGAAACTTGGTAAGGGTGATTGATGGAGTTGTCCTTCAGCAACATAAATGTCTTTGCATGATCTACGGACAAGAGGAGTTTGCATTTGTTGTTAGGTTCTGTGAGTTGGACAGATCTCCACAGGACTGCAAAAGACCCTTGCTAAAGATATATCCCTAATGTTTACACAGTCTCTGGAGGCTTCAATTGAAAGGATATACACCTATGCCTTAATGAATATTTCCATGATTCTTTTGATTTTGACATGATGGCATGTTGCCACCATGCTAACTAGGCCATGGTCCTTCTTCACCTTGGCTCCCAGACATTGTAGTTTGGATCCCACTTGGCTTAAGTTCTCCTCCTCAACCAGACCTTTCTCTTTAAACACTCAGTCGTTGATGTTGATCCATTTTCTACATTATATTCTCCATGCCTATATGCCCATGTTCCCATGCTAAACTCAATTTTAAATGATTTTTTTGGGGGGGTCTTACAGCTCTTATAACATTCCATACATCGTTTGTATCAAGCACACTTGTACACATACCATCCACATTTCCACATATTTTCAACTTGAGCCCTTGGTATAATCACCTCTTTCCCCTTCCTTTTTTTAATAGATCATTTTATTGGGGGATCATACATTCTGTTTTTATTTGTTTTTTTTCCCCAATTATTTTATTGGGGCCCTAAACCTCTTATAACATTCAATAAATATGTAATTTGTATAAAGCATGTTTTTACACATATTGCCATATTCATATCAAAATATTTTCCACTCGAGCCCTTGGTATAAGCTCCTCCTTTTTTTAATGAATCATTTTATTGGGGGCTCATACAACTCCCATCATGATCCATACATGCATCATTGTATGCAGGTCGCATTTGCACACTTATTGCCATCCTCACTCTCAAATCATCCTCCTTCCACCCAAGCCCCCATTATCAGCTCCCTATATTTCCCTTCCTCCCCTCCCCCATGAACCCTTAATAATTCATAAATTATCATTATTTTCATACTGTACACTGGCCAATGTGTCCTTTCACTCACTTGCCCAGAGAGGAGGCTACATGTAGATCTCTGAAATTGGTTCCTTCTTTCTATTCCCCCCTCACTCCACCCTCCTTGTATCACCACTCCTACTACTAGTCTTGAGGGATCATCTATCTTAAATTCCCTATGTTTCCAACCTCACTGTACATCCCTTGGTCTAGCTGGATTTGTGTGGTAGAAATGGGATCATAGTAGTGGGTGGGAGGCAGCATTTGAGAACTAGAGGAAGGTTGCATATTTCATTGCTACTGCATTGTAACTTAACTGGCTCATCTCCTCCCTGCAACCTCACTGTAAGAGGATGTCGCTTCACCCTTTGGGTTCCAATCTGTACTCCTCCTCATTAATAATGATCTAATTTTAGTTCTTTGATGCCTGACACTGGATCCCTTCAACACCTCATGATCACACAGGCTGGTGTGCTTCTGCCATGTGGGATTTTTTGCTTCTGTGCTGAATGGTTGCTTGTTTACTCAAACCTTTAAGACCCCAGATGCTATATCTTTTGATATCCACTTTCTTCACCACATTAGCTTATGCACACATTTGTCTTCAGTGATCATATCAGGAAAGTGAGCATGCAATGTATTGCTTTTTAGTTCTTGAAGCCTAATATCTAATCCCTTTGACAACTCGTGATCCCACAAGCTGGTGTGCCTCATCCATGTGGGCTTTGTTGCTTCTGAGCTAGATGAATGCTTGTTTACTTTCAAGATTTTAAGACCCAGATGCTACCACTTTTGATAACTAGGCATCATCACATTTCTTCACCACCTTTGCTTATGCACACATTTGTCTTCAGTGATTGTGTCAGAAAGGTGAGCAACCTGGAATGCCAATTTAATAGAACAAAGTGTTCTTACACCGAGGGTGTACTTGAGTGGAGGTCCAATGACCATCTGCTGTTCTACTTCTAACCCTATAAGTATGCACATTGGTCTACTTCCCCATCGTCACCTATAAATATATGCCCCTATGTAAATACCTATATTTGAACCTCTATAAATGCCCATTATGTCCCAGTTCCTCCCTCTATTTCCATTTGCTTTCTTCTTGTCCCATTATCATGCTTAGTCTCCATTTGGGTTTCAATATTTTCTCTCTGTTACATTAGTCTTGATCAATCCCTATCAGACTTCTCTCACCCACCTTGTCACTGATTGTGTATTAATTGTTATTCCCTTTTTCCTGAGCTGGTCAACATGACCTCCTTTCCCCCTCCTTTCCTTCTCCCATGCCCCCTACCCCAAAACCATCACTCCTGTCATTTTCCCCTTCTGATTCTTTGTCCAGCCCATCTTGTCTAGATAGACCTGCAGAGATAGAAATATGTACCCGAAAAAAGACATCCTAAAATGAAACAACCAAACAAAATAAAACAATAATTATAACAAAAAAACAATATTATATATATGGAAAAATAAAATTAAAAGCAATATAAAAACCTGCAAAGAGTTCAAGGTCTGTTGTTGACCTCCACGTGTGTCCCCTGGTTGCCACACCCTGACCCCAAAGTATAACCTTGGCACTCCATCTGGAACTTCACACTGTTGCACCCTCTTAGTGCTTTGCCGTGGTGTGGTTGTGTTGGAGAGGGTATAATTTTGACCTTGTTTCTCCATCCTGACCCCAATAGGCCTTAGGACAGTGAGGGTAGCCGTATTTCATAGTGAGGCTGGCCATATGATCATCTTTGTGCCTGAGCTGTTCTGAGGGGGAATATCGTTCTAAAGGCTGGGATGGACTTCATTCTCTTTTCCTTCCTTTTCATTTGTTCTCTTGTGCTCTGGTTGGGCATATCTCAATATCTCAGTCCCCAAGCTTCAGCTTCAGTGCTGACCTCCAAGGTAAACTCCTTTGGTGGAGAGGTGACTTCCCCTATAGTGGGGATTGGGGTTGTGTGTTCAGGTCCCTCCACTGGTTCTCAGCTCTGTGCTGTCATGCTGCAGCCACACCCTGGGTCCCCGGTTTTAAGTTCATTCTCTATTTCCCTGTGGAGATATAAACAATACACCCCCCATGGGTGGTGTAGTACCCCATTCCCTTTCTACACATCGCCATCTGCCACCCCTCACTTCTCACCCCTAGTTGGCTACCGTGTGTATCCCTAGATTTGATCTGGCCCCTGCCATACTACCTGGGTCTTCTTCTAGGATTTTCTCTATAGAGTAGCTTTTTCCTGATGCCCCTTTCCATTTTTAAAATTATTGTTATGCTTACCTCAGCAGGTTCACATTGTACTTGTTCTTTTGTGCTTGGCAAACTTCACTTCCTAATTTCCTCCAGTCCTTCCTATGCGGTGAGGTACTTCATGTGTTCATCACTGTTTTGAGCGATGCATAGTACTCTATTGTATGTATGTACCACAGTTTTTTAATCTATTCATCAGTTGATGAGACTATGGCCTTCTTCCAACTCCTTGAGATTGTGAACTGTGCTGTGATGAACATTGGGGCACAGATCTCTGGTTGTGGATTGTTGCTTGTCTCTTCTGGGTATATGCCCAGCAGGGCAATTGTTGGGTCACATGGTAGCTCAATTTCCATCTGTTTTAGATATCTCCAAATTGATCTCCATAGTGGCTGTACATACTTGCAGGTCCATCAGCAGTGTATAAGCGTCCCTATCTCCCCACAGCCTCTCCAGCATTTTTTGCTTTCTGACTTTTTGAATTAGGCTATCCATGAGGGTGTTTGGTGGTATCTCATTGTTGTTTTGATTTGCATTTCTCTTATGGCAAATGATCGAGAACATTTTCTCATATATATATTGGCCACTCTGATTTCTGCCTCTGTGAACCTTCTGTTTAACTCCTCTTCCCACCTCCTCAATGGGCAATTAGTTTTACTCTTTGTGAAAGCTATCAGGGTATTGTAGATTTTAGTAATAAGGTCTTTATCTGATTTGTTATTGCTAAAGGTGCTTTCCCAGTCTGTCTGCTTTCTTATTACTCTCTCAGTGAATTCTTTCAATGTGCACAGGTGTTTTATCTTCAGTATATCCCACTAAACTCAATTTATTTAGCTCAAGTTCCACATATTAAAATAATAGTTATTACAACCAAAACACATGCTATTTATTCTACGAGTTCATCATTATCCTTCTTCCAGTCATGGAGTTCTAGTGGTGCAATGGGTATGCACTTCACTAATGAAAAGGCTGGTGATTCAAACCCATCACATGCACCAGGGGAGAAAGACATGGCAGTTTACTTCATAAGTTTTGCAGAGTTGGTAAACCTTGAAATAGAATATAAGCTTGGTCTTATATGGTGTCGGTGAGTTATAATTTACTCCATTAAAACAGGCACCTTCTTTTCTGAACTTCTAGTTCACTTTCAATTGTCGACAATGAAATGTTATCTACATGCTTAGAAGACCACATGCAGAACTCCCTCTCCCTTTTGTATTCTAGGATATAGCACCCTGCATCTAACTATTCTTACCCAACTAGATGAGAAAGACTCAAGAGGGACTCCTTCTTTTTCACTTAAGACAAGGCCAGATACAAGTGTCCCATTATTTGTCTCTATAATGGTTAACTGAACAGACTGGAGAGTTTGCTGTTAATTAGATTGACAAAGGGACACCATTGAACATTTTGAGTGAGAAAGGTGGTATTGTTCAGGTTGTGCTTTCAAATGATTAATCCAACAGAAATATGTGAGATGGCTTATAATAAAAATTTGAGAGGTAAAACAATTTAGTTCTAACAATAGGTAAAATGGCAAGTAATAAGACTTTAAACCACAATGAAAGAAGTGACTGTTTAGTATTATTTCAGATAAAACCACAGACTTTAGAAGATACTGACTTGATGTTGAAATAAAGGATGGCTTAACATGGCTTAACATGGCTTAATAATGGCTTAACATGTACTTGTAAAGTTTCTCTCTCTCTCTCTCTCTCTCTCTCTCTCTCTCTCTCTCTCTCTCTGTCTGTCTCTCTGTTGTTCCTGTTGAGGAACTCTAACATTCTGGAGAAGGTTTCATAAGGGAGAAAGAAGATATGTTCAACTTTGCAAATATTGATTTTGACATTTGATTGGCAGGCTCATCAATATCTAGCAGACTGCTGGGAATATGCGGCTTGGAGACAGTCACTGAATAAAAGGTATAAAGAGCTATATGCCAAGGGTTGAGGAGAAAAGGAGAACTGAACTCTAATATTAGTGAGAGTAGATTGGAGGAAACTGCTTCAGCAGAGGGGAACATTGCCCTTGATGCTAGACTAGTAGAAAGAGCTTGATGAAAATAAAATGCAAAGTATGACGGGCAAAAACCCAAAACAGTTCTAGAGTACAACAGGAAGGAATACAATCAAAAGGAAAATATAAGAATGTTTTTGAGTCCAATAGAGAAAAGTTAAATAGGTTTTATCCTACCAAATAGATCTTGATAATGTGTAGCTTTTAGTACTCTGCAATGGGATCCAGGAGGCTGTGGACATTTTGAAACCCCTGCTCAAGGAATATGAGAAAAATATCAAAGAAGTAGAGAGATTCTCAGCCAGTGTTGAGAATTCATTTCATGTTAGTAAAGGTGCATTTGTAGATGTGCCCTTCATAAGCTCACTTGCAGTCTGGTTTTTGTTGTTTGTTGCCATCAGCTTTGCACTGAATAATGGTGACCTGGTTTATATCAGAACTTGGTATGCTGGTGATAGCATTGTATTTTGAGGGGAAGTGGAAGAGTGAAGGATCTGACAATACCAACCTAAATTGACTTCCATGGAATCAATTTCAACTTACATTCCTGCAGTTAGGCACTGTTCAGTTAGTTCCAAGTCATAGCAATGCTGTGTACCACAGAATAAAACAGTGCTCTGTCTTGTATCACCATCACAATAATTCCTATGAGTGAGCCCATTGTTGCAAACCCCAGTGTTGATTTATCTTGTTGGGGATCTTCTGCTTTGTCAATAACCTGCTTTACTAAGCATGATGTCTTTCTTCAGGGACTCATCCCTCCTGATAGATACCCTGTTCAGAGTACTTCAGACAAAGTCTGGCCAGTCTACAGAACGATCTGCCTGTATATTTTCAATACAGATTTCTTCTTTCACTTGGTTCACCCTTTGCTATTGAACCCATTTCTACTTATATCAATCTTATGTGATTGACTTGAATTGCATCACATGATTTCATAAGTTGCAAATGTTTGCAAAATCAGATTGCCTCCTCTTTCTCCTACAGGAGCACTGACTTGGAGCACTGACTTTACAGGTAGTGGATCAAAGTTTGGTGGGAACATAACATGATGCCAATAGATCTGAGGAATAGAAGAGCATATGGGCTGCCCACCCTGGAGTCATATGTGGAATTGAAGCAATAAGGGGTGTGAGAAAGCAATAAGATAGACCAGTTCTTCATAGAATCACTTATAAAAAGGCTGTACCCACAATAAGACATCCTTGGCTGTGTCTTGATCGATTGACTTCATACTTTTACACAAATGCATCAAACTGACAAAATCTAACCATCATAATATAAAATCAGCCTATTGAATATTGACAATGAGTACCCCTCTTATCCTGATGCTGAGTTCTACCTGTGTTTCCCAGTTTTTCAGATTATGTGATTAGCAGTCACATGAACCGGGGAGCTGAATGTATGAAACTGACACATTCCTGCCTTGATTTTATACCATGTAATATTCTTTGTTGTCTTCAAATGACTACTTTCTTTTCTGTCTCAAAGTTCAGCATAAGCACAACTAGTGGTCTAGATTACTTATTCTAGGAAATGTGTTTTGGTCCTAGAGAATTAAAACCAGTCGTGTGTGTGTCTGTGTGTGTGTAAGTTTATAGCAATAAGGTGGCTCACACAGTTGTAGAAGCAAGAAATTTTAGTTCTTGTCTATAGGTCACATATTAGCTTGGAGGCTTCTCTTGACCACTGCATTGTTGGGGGCTGATGAGTCCAAGACAAGCAGGAACATGATATATGGTTATAGTATGGTGGCTATAAGTATGGATGTATCTAAGGTCAGCAGTTCAGTCTTGTGACTGGAGAGTTGAATGAATCCAAGGTCAGAACTCTGATTAGCAAACATTATGACAGCCCATTAACTCAGGATCAAACAAGTAGACTGATGCACAAGATGCAAGAACCAAACCTAGCATAAAGCAAATTGGCTTTCCCATCACATCCACTTGTATAAGAAGTCGTCCATACACCAAGAAACTTTCCATCAATTGCATTAGAACGGTGACCTGTGTAAGGGGATTGCATTCATTATAGTTCTTAGAACTACTTGATTGCTCATATCTGAGAGATACCTTTATGTGGTTGATCACATTATATTAGGTCACATCTTGAAGGATCACTAGGCTTCAACTGCTGAACCACTAAGAACCCTTACCCACCGAAATTGACACAAGACTTTAATATCATACAGTATTGTTCCCTAAGTCGTTGTGGTTGACATGATCAAATTCCATGTTTTTGCTAACATCTTCAGTGCAGTTTGAGCTTCCTCTTTCAATGCTATTGGTTCTCAGTGATACGCGACCTCTTACAATCGCTGAACTTCAACCAATGTGTTTTTGTACAGTTATTGTGCTCCTTCTATCTTTTGTTGATGCTTCTTGCATTGCTAGATATGTTGCTTATAGAACTCTTTGATATTGCAACTCAAGACATTTTCTTTTGGTTCTTTCAATTTGGGAGATGCGGCGCTTGTTTTTCATTTTCATTTTCTAATTTAGTCTTTGTACTTTTCACTATAATATTTTGTCTTCATAAGTCACCATAAAAAACCTTCTGTTCAACTCTTCATCTTTAATTTTTGGTTTAAGTAGAATACTTGTCATAAAAATCCCAAATTCATTTCAATTTTTTTCTTCACCACTTATTTCATTCACTTTAGCTACTCTACCTTCAAAAACAAATTTCAAAGTCTCTTCTTACATACATTTTTTTCTTTCCTGTCTTTTTAACAATTTTTAAATGTTCTTCATGTACTGTGTTCTTGATGTCAACCTGTAATTTGTCTGGTCTCTGGTATTTAACTTGCTATGCATTAAAATTACTCTTCGGATGGTCTCTAAATTCAAGTGAAATGTGTTCACAGATTTACACTGGTTCATATACTTGTTTTAATTTTATTTCACTTAAACCTGAACTTGCACATGGACAATCTGATCCGCAGTCAGCCCCTGGGCTTGTTTTGACTGATGATATTGAACTTTTCCCTCATTTCTTCTGACTGATGAGGTCTACTTTGTGTTTTACACTTTGAAAGGTACACTTTTACATTCATCATTTATGCTGTTGAGAAAAGGTATTCTCAGTGGATAGGTCTTTCATCTTTTAAAATTCTCTTATGTGATCTCTAGTGTTATTTCTATCACCAAGTCCATTTACTGTTTTTTTTCTCTTTGTTGGCAGCTTTTACATTCCAATGCAGCTTGATTGTAAGGTTGATCCATTTCAAATAGTGTAAGTTGATAAAATTCTTCAATTTCTTAATCATTGGCTTTAGTATTTGGTGTGTAAATTGGAATAATAATATTTATTTTCTCCTTTATTAATATCATTATATCACTAACCAAGTTATATATCAGAGAGAGCTTAAAATTTTGAATGTGACAACATTCCTCATCAATCCAACATTCTTCATCATAGTAGACCATATGAATACCTGATTTAAAATGACCAATAATAAGGTAAGCAAGCTCCTCTTCTTGCCCCCAGACTCAGATTCATGTCAGAGCTGACCACGGAGAATATGTTATCACCTAAGATATTTTAAATGTAGACGTGTGAGCTTATACCCAGTATAATGTCACTAGGTTTGCCTGAAAGACCAAACTCCTTCTCTACCTTAAATAGTATTAAATTCTTGCTTGCTTGAGGGTTGATGTAAACCAAAACTTAACCCTGAATAAAAGTTCACTTCTTTCAAAGTAATTCCTGGTCAATATTTTGACCTCCTGTTACTTATTGTTTTAATCATTTTATTGGGGGCTCATATATTACTTCTCACAATACATAAATACATACATTGTGCCAAACACCTTCACATGCCTGCTGCCATCATCCTTCTCCAAATATCTGCTTTTCCATTGAGTTCCTGATATCAGCCTCCCCTCCCCTCAATCCCTGCGCCCCTCTCCCCTACCAAGCCTCAACACTTTACAAATTATTATTGTGCTGTCACATCCCACAATGCCCGATGGCTCCCTTTGCCCACTCCCCCAATGTCTGTCCTCCCGATAGGAGGTAATTTGTAGATCCTTGCAGTTGGTTCCCCCTCTCTGCTCCACCTTCTCTCCACCCATCCAGTAGCTCCACTCTTGCTACTAGCCCCAAGGGATTCATCTGTCCTGGCTTCCCCATATTTCCAATTCCCAACTCTACCAGTGTCCCTCCTCCAATCCAGCTGGATTTGTAAAGTAAAATTGAGTCTATGATAGTTGGGGGGAGGAAGCCTTCAGGAACTAGAGGAAAGTTGTGTGCTTCATGGCAACCTCACTGCACCTTGACTCACCACGCCTCCCCTGTAAGAGGGTTTCCGGCGGTCCACAAATGGGTCTTGGGCCCCCACCCTGATCTCCCCCACATTCATAGTGATGTGAATCTTATTCTTTGATGCTTGATATCTGCTCCCTTTAAGCCCTCATGATCACATAGGCTATTGTGCTTCTCCCATGGTATTTGAGAAGGATGGCCCCTACTTAGGGTGTCTCCCCACAATTGATGAGCCATCTAGGAGTCAAGAAAATCCCAGGATATCACTGTGAGCATGGAGACAAAAAGGGTTTCTGTGGGGGGAAACTCAGAAGTTGCTGAAGACAATCTAAATTTGTATCCCTATTTATTTTATTAGACGGCTTGGCATTGGCATTTAAGTATAGCCATGCTTTGAGTTAGAAATTCTGATAGCAGGGGGGGAAAAGACAGAAAATACATGCAGATTCCAGTATCTTTGGCTGCTTTGCTTCTATTACTTTTGTGCATGATCTATTCTGCAACTAATGAATGAAATTCCGGAGACAAGGGGTGATCTGCAACTAGAACGAGCAGCACAGGTAACACAGATCTTCATCATGGATACTTTGACAGATGTCTGATAAAGACAGTAGAAGTTTTCTTTGGCTTGCTACACTGCCAAAGTGTAAAAGGGAAAGTACACAAACAGCTAGTCTCAGCAGTGATAACTAAGCCAGAGTGAATACAATAGATTACTATGAGGGATTAAACCACAATAGAATCAGCTAAACTCCTATCCTGCTATCCACAGTTGGGGATTCATCTGTGGCTGTGTGAATCAAGGCAAAGTGGTTGGGAAAGTATGTAATGTAGAACTTGAAGCAGAGTAGTGCTACCTAACCACCTTCTGGCTTCAGATTCTGTAACAGAGGATTTGGTGGGTTAGGGAAGGGAATGTGAAAAGTTGTTGGGTGGACATTCCAGTGGCAGTCAGTGAATGTATAGAGAGTATTTAGCAATGTGACCTGGATGAGCTGGGATGTAGCAAAGAAGCATCTTTTTGTCTTGTATTGTACACTGAGTGAAAACAGATCCTTGCATTTGTGACATATGTCACAGGGTCACCCATGCAAGAAAGTCCTATAATCAAGGGCATGGACCTATACCTCATGAGGTCCAACACACAGACAGTTTGACCCAAGATGAAACTTCTACCTGGTATTCGGCAGTGCCTACTCAGCCAGCTATAGATGGTATGTGCATACACAATGGGAAAGGGTGTAGTAGCCATTAGGCAGAACTAAGGGTTGCCTGTACAGTCCTAATGCATAAGTCCAGCCCTATAAATTTGTACACAGAGAGCTGGGAAATACAACGACTTTCTTTGTCATTGGCACAGGAAACAATAGGACTGGCTTGTAGGCCAGGAGATCCTCTGGAGTGGGGATTAATTGGAAGACTTCTGAGTCCTGGTATGAGGTACGGATATTGCTGTGTTTCACATACTGACCCATAGCCCATTCACTCAACCAGAATTTGTGTAGGTGGATTATTAAGCTTGGCTACACACAATATAACAGGTCTCTGTTGAATCCATCAAAAGAGAGAGAGCAGAAAGAACAGTTACCTGGTGGGCTGTCACCAAAGAAATGGATTTCTCTCCTCTCTCTCTCTGAAACAAATCAGAAATTTGCAGGAATTTTCCAGGTACTCAGATATAGCCTTTGAAAAAAGAAAAGTACTCGAGAGAGACTGGAGAACTCACATCATGAGCTATGGACTAAATAATAGACAGAGACTCTATAATTCACCAACAAATGCCAATGTCAAACCTGACCCAATTCCGTTCAATTATTAGTCCAAGTGCTATAGAAGACCACCAAATTCAAGTCTCTGCTCCAAAGGAGAAATTTCCCCTGCCTCTTTGAGAAATCTCCTAGAATTTCTGGTTGCTGGTATGCAACAGTATGGGTAACGGGTATGGGTAACGGGTTCTAAGTAGTGCAGTGATATTTTGACTTCTTGCATAAAAGGAATAGGGTTAAAGTTGCAAGTGTTGCTATAGTTCATGACTCACACAAATGTATGCATTTTCTAGATGGTCATTTTCTTTCCAGCAGAGCCCTAATAATTGCTAAAATGAAAACATCAATAAGGTGATGGGGAAATGCCAATGTCTTTAGCTGCCAGCCTGCTGTGGAAAGTTGTCTTGATCAACATCAGTACTTTGGCATGTCTTTTGGATCATCAGACTAGTCCAGAATGAGATGGTTTCATTTTCTCTTTTTCAAGCTAACTCTTCTCTCTGTCTTGGGATGACCTTTTGTAATAAGATATATTACAGACTTTATTATTGCTGTTTCAGATTTTGGCTGCAAAGCTCCAATGTGCATGCTCAAGGCAGAGTTCAGAATACTGGCAGTAAGATTATACAGGTCACATGGGCATTCTGGCATAGAATATAGGGTTAGCAACCACTCTCACGTATTTCATTCAATATCTATCCTCTGACCATTCCTCCCATTCAAGGCGTAGCTCTTGTGATGACCACAGAAAACAAATTGTTATCAAGGACATTTGAAACAGTGATCAGAACAAACCCCGACCCTGACAGTAGCCCAAGGTCACATATAATATAGTGAGTAATATGGAACTTTGTAAGAAATAGGAGGGTGTACCCAAAAGAAAATAAATTTTTTTTTCAAAGCTACATATTTAATTTTTTCTATAAAGCATCCTTATGAGCTTCAAAGTACTCACCAGTACACTCATTACAGTTGGCAAATCTGTGATTCCATTTTTGGAAACATCTTTCAAACTCATCTGTTTGGATGCTGACAGCACCTCCCTCATTTTTTCTTCACGTCTTTTATGTCACCACAGCACTATCATTTCATATTGCTCTTCATTCACGGAAACAAAAAGAAGTTGCACATAGTGAGATCAAGTGAGTGAGGTGTGTGTGGCAAGAGAGACATGCTGTTTTTGCCAAAAACTGGCAAACCAAGAGGACTGCATGAGCAAGTGCATAGGCGTGGTGGCAAAACCAGTCTCCCCTCTGCCATAAATCAGACCTTTTTTGTTGCACACTAATATGCAATCTTTTTAGAACTTCAGACTGCTTGATTAGCAGTCTGACTTAGTGTAATCAACTCCAAATGAATAATAAGTCAACATTTTCATCTATTCGAGAATTTGATGGATGTCCAGAACGAGGTTTGTCATCAATGGACATTTCACCTTTATTGAAACAAGAAAAACATTAGAACACTTGAGTTTTTCCCTTAGCTTTGTCTTTGTAAGATTGTGTTCAACACCACAGTGCCTGGGACATTTTCCCCAAGAGTAAACACAATTTCACAGCTGCACACTGCCCTTTTAAATTTGCATTTACAAAAGAGGTACAAGTGAAACCCTTTTTACAAAAAAAAAAAAAAAAGAAATTCACTGTGACCGGAGAGAAGCTTCCCAGACAATGCCACTGCATGCACTAACTCAGAGAAAGTTCCTCAATGCTCACATAATGGGAAAAATATGTACTAAGAAAACTCTGCTCATCCCAACACAATTCTGTTCTTTGAAGTGGGTACCCCTTCATATAGTTAGTCTATGGATGAAAGTTCATGTCTCTTGGAGTGAGTCGTTCACAGTACTTTTGCAACTTGCACCCTGTAATTTGAAAGAATGTTTCCTACTATGGGCATCTTCCTACACCAATTCTAATCTACTTTGGCTTACTAACATGGACTTCAAACTTTATGTGTTCTAGTGCATTTCTGAAGAATTCAAATTTTCTTGGTTTCATAACTTTTGTATTAAAAGTTTTGATTAATAATGGATGTTTTCTGCATTTTCTTCTCATTGTGGGTCATGTTCATCAGCATATAAAGGTCCTTGAAGCTCTACTTCATCCATGTTATTATGATTTTCTGTGCTCTGAGGAAGTTTCTTGTTAGTCATGGTTTGAGTACCTTCTAACCTGAAGGTTTCATCTTCTGGTACTACATCAGACAATAATTTTCTGCCATTCATGATGTTTTCATTGGTTAAGATTCTAGAAGAGATTGTCATAGTCTGGAAGCTCCACTGGCACCTCATTCTGATAGGTTCTTGCTGGTTCTTGAAAACCTGATGACAAAGTTTCTACCATCACAGCAACTCATAGACAACCACAAGCTGACAGATGATTAGTGTCCTCATTTTTAAAATCTCTATAGTAACCAAGGCTGTAAATCTTCAGGGATGTAGACTGCATCATCATTTTTCTGGAGAAGTTGGTGAGTTTTAACCACCTACCTATGCTTATCGGAAAATGATTTAATTACATGCCACAAAGGCTCTTTATTTGAGAGTAAGGTGATAGAATATTGCGTGAGTGGGGATTTTACTGTGAAGGTGTTACTTTGAGGACCAGGGTGCACTAGGCCCAAACTATGATATTGTCATAGTCTCCAATGTATGTGAGAGTTGTACAATGAATAAGGAAGGGTAAAGAAGAATGCATTTGAATTATGACAGTGGTGAAGAATATTGAAAGTTTCCTGGATGGATAAAGAACAAATAAATCTGTTTTTGAAAAGGACATAATGCTCCTTAGAGGCAAAGATAGCAAGACTTGGTCTCATGTACTTGGACCAAGTTTATAAAGAGAAAGTAGGCCTTGATACAGGGCACCATACTTGGTAAAGTAGAATAGTATTAACAAACAAGATACACTTTCAAGATACATTTACACAGTAACATTACACAGCAACAATGAGCTCAAACATATCACCAATTGAGGCTGGCTCAGGACCAGGCTATGTTTCCTTCTGCTGTACACAGGGTTGCTATGAGTTAGTCCGAACGTGAAGGCACGTGACAAAAAACACAACAGAGTAAAATTATTCTATCATTATTAAATTGGAGAAATGACTGCTGTGGCAATCACCTACTCTGGTATCAATTTGAGGATTAAGAGTGTAGGGGTGGAGTCTAGCCTGTCAATCTGGTGATAACCAATGAGACCTCTGTGTGGGCATGGCTTTCTCCTATACATTCTGGAGAATTTTCCCCTGGAGGTGAGAGACTCACTACTCAGTCCCTTGGAGATGCTCTACTGATAAAATACAAGGCTGACTCCCTGTACGACATCCTGGAGAAGAAGTTACTCGGGTTTACTCTGAAGGAAGCAGACCTCTGGAGTCCGAAAGCTACATAGAGACTTCTGCCAGTGCTGAGATGCTTCTACCATCACTGGATACACAAGACTCTGCACCCACTGACTTGTAATTATCCTGGTGTCATTAGATGTACTTTGTGAATCTGAAAAAGACTTTATAAACTGGTATCCGGCGTAGGGATAGGCCATAGAGGTCATAATGTTCATAAAGGACAGGTTCATTGAAAATTATTAAAAAAGGTTATGATATTAATGTATAGCCATAAAAATGGAAGATTAAAGTGGAGTTGACTGTGTGATGGGAGAGAATTTAAGGTCTTGTACTCCTGAATCCACCATAACATGCAAAGAACAATGGGAAAGGTCTGTGCCTAGTAATTGACTTGGGTGATTGGAGAGAAAGAAGATAAATAATTGAATATGAAAGTATAAGAGAAGAGATGTTCTTGATGAAGACAATGGTCTGGACGTAGTTCTGCCTGTTACACTCATGAGGAAAAGTGGTGATGTATTACAAGAGATTGGAAAGCTGATGAAAATGGTTTGCAACAAAAATCAACCTGACATTTTGAAAAATAAAGTGCATAGATATAAATTAAAAAGTGAAACATATGAACAATTTATTTCTATCTTAAAGTTAATAGTTTATTCGATTTAAAATATCAGATAATAGAACCTTTTCATAAAGGGTGTCGTGTGTGTGCCTATATGTGTATTTACAGAAAAGATAAAGTTTGAGTAGTTTGTCAAAATACAGGGGTAAAATTCTGTTATATGACCACAACCATATTTTCCCCCTCATTTTCTTGCTAGTCTTGGGCCATTTCACTGCTAATCTACACATCCATCAAACAAACAGGAAAGGGAAATGGAGAGTTGAATCACAAATCTGTCAGTTTTGTTATTCTTGGCAGTTCAGGTTAAAGTTTTAGTGGGGGCTGAATTGAAACAAATGGCAAGAATTGGATTTTCTGATTCTTGCCACATTGTTATGGATAATGAGTCAACTACTTGAAATGGGACCCAGAGGCCAGATTTATAGCATCTTCAGTTCTTTCACATAATCAGAATACATTTTTTTTTCAGTAAAATCTAGTCACTAAACTTGCTTTTCCTTAAGGTGTTTTCTGCTTGCTGTGTTATCTGGTAAAAAGCAACTGTAACAACAAAAACTTAGGGCAAATGGGAAAAATAATTAAAGTGAATATGAATTTCACAGGCCACAGACTAAGATGTGCAAATTGACAATCATACTCTATTTCACACTCCTACTCCTCTTTGACTTAAAAGTGGAAAAATCAGTCTCAGCCAATTCTATTTTTCAATCATCATCCATCCTCCCATTCCTTCTGCCTTCTGTAGTGGCTAAGTTCCTCAGTGCTTTGGGACTTCATGACATTAAGAAAGAGAACCTCTAATCCATAATGATCTGTTGTCTACAAAAGTGTATCTCTTGCTGGCTGGCCATTTTCTAATTGTCCTTTATTACTAACTGGTATTCACAATAATGGTATCTGTAATGGTGTCAAATTGACATATTTAAGGCATCTTTTGAATGAATTTATGAATTTTTCTGGCTCAGTATCTGCCTCTCAGCAGCTCTTGTGGAACTTGAGAATGTGTTGTTGTTCTATTTAAATCATCTTCATTGATTAACACTTTAGACTTGCCTTAATCACTCACCTACAGTCTCTAAACTCGGTGGGTATACTCTACTGTGTCCTGTGGGGTTGCTGTCAGATCTCTATGAGTTAGCATTATGTGATGGCAATGAGATGTTGAATTTTTGTTGGCTTCGGCAAGCTTTTGATATTGCAATTTCTATATTACTTGGCTGTGTACTGGTATTTTCCACAATAAACATGACTATGTGGGATAATTTTATCAAGTTTTGTGCTTTTCTAAGAAATGCCAACCCTCACTCTTTAGACCAGGTTATTAAACATCAATATATCTTGAGTTTTTGAAGTCTTAAGTAATATGCAGTAAAATGTATATATATTAAGAGAAGATTCAAACGAATTTTGACAATTGTGTATTTTCTGTCAAGATGTTGAACACTTCCTAATCCAAGAAATCCATTTTTTGTTCATTTCAATTAATTTACATTCATCATTGCTTATCCATTAAACTCTTTCCATAGTTCTTTAACCATTAATCAAATTTGTCTCTTTTAGAATTCTGTACAAATATAATCATACATCATATAATCAGAAATGAAAGCATATTCAGTTTATTTATTTCAGTATTATGTTATTCCCATTCATACAAGTTTTTGGAAGCAACAATGATTTTTTATTATACATAGTAATATCAGTCAGCATAGATTCTGTGGCAGGGAGTTTGATTTGGTTTGGAGTTGTATCATATTGAAAAACTATATCAAAACTTCCTTTATTTACTCACCATGTGATGAAAATTTGATTGTTAACAATTTGGGGCTGCTTTGAATAAAGAAGCCAGAACAATTTTATGTACAGAATTTTTTTTGGGGGGGGGTTAAAAATGCATTTAATTTCCTTGAAGTAATTATCTAAGAGTTAGATGTTCAAGTAACATGCTATATGTAAGTCCAAATTTTAATAAATTTCTAAATATTTCCAAAACATAAACATTTCCATTGCATTTTCTACTTCAAGATTGATTGATTTTTGGTGAGTATGAGTGGATCTCACTATGGTTTTAACTGACATTTCCCCGAAAACTAGTGGTATTGAGCATTTTTAATGAATCTGCTTGAAAAAAATGTTCAATTCCACTTTGTGTTAGTCCGGGTAGACTAGAAAACAAATTCATAAACATGCATATGAATATACAAGAGGAATGGAACATTGAGAAAGAATCCCAACCCAGTCCAGTTCAAAGTCATAAGTCCGCTATTAGCCCATATGTCTGATATCAGTCTATAAAGTCTATTTCCGACTCATGAAGTCATAGGCCAGTAGGTGCAGAGTCCCAGCACTGGTCGCGGCCCCCTCAAGGCTCCTCGTTTCTAGGGCTCAGGGTCCATCAGCAGTATCCATTAGTGATAGAAACATCTCAATGCTGGCAAGGGTTTTTCTGTGACTTTTCCAACTTCAGAGGTCTGGTTTCGTCAGGGGAAGGCCATGTGACTTCTCCAGCTCTTCCTGTTCCTCAGACACTGCCATCTTATCTTATCCATAGTTCATCATCTTGGAGACTGACTCCCAACAACTGGGGAGATGGCATCTCATCTTCATGAGGGAAATATCATGAGATTTCCTACAAGTCCATGCCCACACAGAGACCTCATTGGCTACTCAATGGCTATCTCGAGATTAACAGGCTAGACTCCACCCCTAGACTTCTAATCATGAAATTGACATCAAGCACATGATTGCCATACACTAGTAATCAAGAAAGTGTCAGTTAAAAACATAGTGATATTCACTTATACTCACTAGCATAGATAATATTGGCAAGGATTTGAAGCAAATGGGATTTTCACGCATTGGTTGTAGGAATGTAAAATTTCAAAGTCAATATTGAAGTACAATTTGTTGATTATACCTAGCTGTCTTCAAGGAAATTAAATAAATAGCCACAAAAACTAGTAATGAAGAAATTAAAGAATTTTACCAACATCAAAGATTGCCCAAGAAGAGTGTGAGAAGATGGCGTCTAGTTAGACTCACCTGCCCAAAGTTCCTGATGCCAGACCAAAAATTTGGGAAGTGAGGTGAAGGAGACTGGGAGGTGGAGTCCTGAAATTAGAATCAGGGTACTAGGGTCTGTCTTGAACCCTATTTTTTAAAAAAATTTCCACTCAAAAAGTGAACCAAGAATGCATTAAATAGGGCTGATCCCTGGTGGCATAAGTGGATGAGTGCGGAACTGCAGCCCGCGGGCTTGGCGGTTCGAATCCAGCGGCAACTCTCAGGAGCAGCACTGGGTAGCACCCACGACCGCCAGAGGCAGTGATGCCCCCCCCCCCCAAAAAAA
Organism: Nesogale talazaci; assembly: GCA_004026705.1. Lineage (NCBI taxonomy): Eukaryota > Metazoa > Chordata > Mammalia > Afrosoricida > Tenrecidae > Nesogale > Nesogale talazaci. Next base: position 41,852 of record PVJH01007380.1, on the reverse strand, counting down.
AAGAATGCACTAAATAGCTCTAGATTCTGTGTGCTGGGATGTGGGCACCAGCTGAAAGAGTAGCAATTTCCCAAGGCTGACACCCTAAAGGGGACATGATTTCAGACGTGACGTGTACTTCTCTAAGTTAGTCACAGGATATCACATCAGAGCCCCTCATGCTGTTACCCTCCTTGAGTTCATAGCCTGTGGTAAGGGTTAAAAGTGTTGGTAGGTTGCCATAAATTTACCTGAGTCAGGTCATGGTGTGACAGAAAATAAGCAGATAGTCATATTCCAGGGAGTGAGTTCAGTTCCAGTTCCAGTTGGCCCAGAAAAAAAAATAACCTCTTGGATAACCTGGATCTTCTCTTTTAGGGGTCAGTGTGACACTCCCCAATAAGGGCACTGTATAAGCCCAATATAAAAAAAGAGAATAAAAAGGAGAGAAAAATATTTTCTTGGTAAAAATGGAAAATCTCAGGCTCAATGATTAACTCCAAGGCAACTGGTAGACCAAGGCCTTTAACATACACTAGCATAAGAAGGGAGTCTGTACTATGCAAGCTCAGAGGTTAGCTACAGAGATATCAGCACATCAAGAATCCCTTGGAGCAAGCCTCAATTTCAGACAGCATAGCACAAGGCTGCGCTATCTCTTTGTCTATTTTTTCTTCTCTTTTTCTTTCTTTTCTTCTTTCACTTTTTCTTCCCCCCCTTATTCTATCTGTTCTCTCTTTCTTGCCACAGCCTCGGCATATTTAGTTTTCCTTTTTTGATCGATTACATTTTTGTTTTATCTTTGCATTTTGTGTGCATATGTGTATTTGTTTTTTCCCCTTGTTTCTGTCTTCTTTTTTTCTTTTTCTTCTCTTCACCCTCTCCTTCTTTTCACAAGCTACTACTGGCTTCTAGGCCACTCCCCTACATCTAGGGAAACTCTGATGGCCCAGTATAGGGAGCTTCCACTTGCATTTGTTGACTGCACACACCTGGGGAAATCATGCCCTTCTTCCACAATACCCCAGGTGACTGGTGGACCTTCCTTTAATCAGCTGGGGGAATGCCAATCTATACCCGAACATCCTACAAGTGACTGGGGTAATTCCTGCCCACCATTGGTGGTGCTCCACACTGTTAAGGGAATATCTGCCCAAACTCCATGGTGATCTCTCAGACTAAGGTCATTCTTCCTGCCATCTACTGGGCTCTACACCAAGGATGGCACACCCACCTGCCATCCATGACACTCCAGTTGTAGAGGAAAACACCATATGCCACCGAAGGCACTCCAAGCACAGTGAGAAAAACCTCTATGGCTTACTGAGAGATTAGCCAGTGAAACATCGCCCTCATGGGCACACAACCACTAAACAAACTCCTGTGAGAGAACTATCCAACTCACATTCCAAATAACAAAATACTGTTTGGCGAGGGCAAGAGTGAAATCATAGGAAGATGCAGCAATAGCTAACCCCACAGTGCAGCTACCTGCAAGTAGTTCATAGAAACACTCATGAATCCCCCAAGGGAGAGCACAGGGCTCTGCGGTTTTGGAAGATGCCACTGGGTTCCTCTAAGACAACCCATAAACAGCAACCAGCTCCAACAACCTCAACAAAATAGTAGGACAAACAGAAGACAATGCAGGGAGAAGTGCATTGAAGAAGCACATATTGAACTACCACAGAAAGAAGTTTTCAGAGTGCAGCTAGGAGTCAAACAGGATATGAGGAAAACAATAAAGAAAAAGGATAAAATGATAGAGTAGATAAGGAAACTACAGAAAACGGAAATAGAAGACATGATAGATGAAATAACAAAATCCAGTAGCAAATTAAGAGACATTGCCAACAGACTTGGTGAGGCAAAGAATCATACCAGTGACCTAGAGCAGCGGTCGGCAACATGCAACTCACAAGCCATATGCGGCTCATTCAGTGTGAACATACGAATCTGAAGTAATACTGAAAAAGAAATTAAGGTTATTATTTCAGATTATGATAATTTCATTTGTCTGGAAAAAAACTTATTTAAGGCTCTTGAGGAATTTTCAAGTTGTTAGGAGGGACAGGGTTGGTTGTTTGGTCTCAAGAGTTTGCTGACCCTTGACCCAGTGTGCATAATAAATATATATACCTAACCAGAGACCTAGGAAATAAATAAATCATACATTGCAAAAGATGAATAAGGATAGGCTCAACAAATACAGTAGGTGATTTTAATACACGACTCTGGAAAAAAACAGACCACAGGGAAAGAAAATCAATAAGGAGGCTACAGAACTAAACAACACAATTTGAGGACTTCACCTGAGAGATATTTTCAGAGTGTTCCACACAAATGCAAAAATAAAATAAAAATAATAATAAATCACATTCTTTCAACTACATATGGTGCATACTCAAAGACAGACTGCATGCTGAACCTGAGTAAATTTAAGCACATCGATATTATAGGCATCTCTCTCCAATCACTGTGCCATAAGGCTGAAAAGCAACAGAAGAGTGGTGAAAAAACAGGGTAACCAATTGGAGATTGAAAAATTCTCTATTGCAAAAGGAGTGATAAGCCCAGACCAGAGATGAAATGAGGAAGTTTCTAGAAACTAATGAGAATGAAAATACAATGAACCTAAACCTTCGGGATACAGCAAAGGCATTTACCAGAGGAAGGCTGAGAGCAATTATGCACATATAAAATGAAAGAGAGACTTGTGGTTTATATGCAGGCACAAAACTTATACCAATTAAAGTAGGGTTAACAGAACAATCTTACTAATAGCAAAAGGAAAGAAATAAAAAAATCAGAGCTGAGATACAGGAGAAGGAAAATAAGAAAATGATGGAAAAACTCATGCATCTAAAAGTTCTTCTTTGAAAGGATTAAAAGAATTGAGAAACCATGGGCAAACCTACCAAAGAAAAGAAGGAAAAAAAAATTCAATGGCAAGGATGAGGGATGAAACAAGGGACATTACAAAAGACACTAATGAAATCAAAGGAAAATTGCACAGTACTATGACGGTCTATATTCTAACGAATTCAACAGCTTGGAAGATGTGGACAAATACTTGGGAGAAAAATCTTTCCCAATATTATCCTAGATGGACATAAAAAACTTCAACAGACTCATATCAATAGAAGAAACAGAGAAGGCTATCAAGGGATTAGCACAAAAAAATCCCTGGCCAGATGACTTCAAAGGAGAATTCTACCAAGCATTCAGGGAAGAGTTGATACCAATACTACACAATCTCTTCCAGAACATAGAAAAAGATGAAAACACCCAAGCTGGCATCACTCTGATATCCAAAGCAGGCAAGGATCCCACAAGAATTAAGAAATACAGATCAATATCCCTAATGAACATTGATTCAAAAATCTTTAGCAAAATACTGGCCAATAGAATACAGAATCATAAAAAAAAAATTCACCACAACTAAGTGGGATTCAAACCAGAGAGGAAGGGATAGTTCAACATACAAAAAACCATTAGTGTTAACAGATTGGTAGGAAAAATTATAAGAACCACATGATAATATTGATAGAAGCAGGAAAAGTATTCAACAACATCTAACACCCATTCCTGTTTAAGACACTCAAGAATATAGAAATAGAAGGAAAATTGCTAAATATTATACAAGCTCTATATGAAAAACTAACGGTCAACATGATAGACAACAGTGAAAAGACTAAAACAATTCCACTGAAAAGGGGAACCAGACAGTTGCCCCTTGTCCCTACTCCTATTTAACATTGTTCTGGAGGTCCTAGCAAACAACATATGACAAGAATAGACATCAGAAATATTCATCTCAGGAAGCAAGAGGCGAAACTATCATTATTCACAGACAATATGATTTTATATATAAAAAATCCCTGAAACTGCACAAGTGAAGTGTTGGACATGATAGAGGAATATGGTAGAATGCAAGATCAACAAACAGAAATATATCAGACTATTATATACATCAAACAAGGTCACAGAAGAGACCATTAAAAAGGTAGTATCTTTACAATAGCCAAGCAAATACTGAAATATCTTGGGATATGCTTGACTGAAAAAAAATGAAAGATGTGTATGATGAAAATTATAGAACACTGTTACAAAAAACCAAGAGTGACCTCAACAAATGGAAGAACATTCCATGCTCATGGACTGGAAGACTCAATATAGTAAAGATGTCAGTTCTGACTAAGGCACTATATAACTCTTAAAAAAAAATTCTTTTATTGGGGGCTCATACAACTCTTATCACAATCCATACATAAGTCCATTTTGTGCCAAGCACATCTGTATGTCTGCTGCCCTCATAATTCTCATAACATTTGCTTTCTATCTCAGTCCTTGGCATTGGCTCATTACCCACCCCCCTACCATGTCCTACCCCACATACACCCTTGATAATTTATAAATTATTATTATTTTGTCATATCTTATCCTTTCCAATGTCTCCCTCCACCCATTGTCCCAGTGTCCATACCCCAGGGAGGAGATTATATGTAGATCTTTATAATTGGTTTTCCCTTTCTACTCCTTCTTTCATTACCACTCTCATCCCTGGTCCTGAAGGGATCATGTGTCTAAACAAGCAGCCATCCAGCTCAGAAGCAACAAAGCCCACATGGAAGAAGCACACCAGTCTGTCTGACCATGAGGTGTCGAAGGTATCAGGTATCAGGCATCAAGAAACTAAATATTTTATTAGTGTAAATGAGAGGGAGCGCAGACTGGGGACCCAAAGTCCATCTGTAGGTAATGGACTTCTCCTTATAGAGGGGCCACAGAGAGAAGACTAACTAGTTAGGGTGTAGTGTAACACTGGTGAAATATACAACTTTCCTCTAGTTCTTCAGTGTTTCCTCCTTCCCACTATCCTGACCCCAATTCTATGTTACAAATCCGACTAGACCAGAGGATACACACTGGCACAGATAGGAGACGGAAGCATAGGGAATCCAGGTACTATATAATGTTAGTGCTTTCCTGACACAAATACCATCATCCTTATTTGAAGAATTGGAAAAACTGATTACCAACTTCATAGATAGAGGGAAGAATCCTGGAATCAGCAGAGAACTCCTTAATAAGACTTTTGCATGTATTACGCAGCCACAGTGGTCAGAATAGTGTGGTATTGGTATAACAACAGATATAACAGATATTCAGATCAATGGGAAAGCACTAAAGACCCAGATATAAAAAACATCAGCATATAGGCAACTGATTTTTGATAAGCATGCCCAACCTTAAATAGGAAATGGATGTCCCCTTCAATAAGTGGTGCTGGAAAGAATGGATAAAGTGGAGGGGCAGTGAAGAAGAGGAAGACCTCAAGGAGATGGATTGAAACAGTGGCTTGCTCAGGCATAGGAAGAATTTTGAGGATGGTGCAGGATGGGGCCTTGTTTGTTATGTTGTCCATAGGGTTGAAGGGGTTAAAAACTGTTTTGACTGTACCTAACTAAAACAACATTGTTTAAATATTTTTTGGTATAGAGTTAAATATTTTTTTTATTCTTATTGGGCTTTTATGTTTGTTTTTTGCTCTGCAAGAGTTGATTTTTCTCTATAATATATATTTTATACAAATGTTTTGTGATAATATATGCTATAAATATTTTCTCCCAGTTTTATATGGTGCTATCATAGACATAAGTGAATTCTGTGTAGAACCAGTTTCTATGTGATATCAGATACATACATACGTGTTAGTCTGGGTGTATTAGAGAAACAAATGGAAACTATGGAAGCTCATACTCTAAGAGAGAGTGCTATATAATGTGTAAATGCACATAAAGAAAACATCCCAACGAGTGCTTCTCAAGCCCACAAGTCCAACATTAATCCATATGTCTGACACCCACCCACAAAGACCTTGTCCATCTCACAAAACACACGCAATGACATCAACTGAAGGAGAAAAGCCGAATCAGTGAGCATGTCAGCACCTCAGCACTGGCAGGGGTCTCCACACAGATGCTGTAGCCCCCAGGGCTGCATCGGGGTAGGTCCATGAGGCTTCTCCTCCAGTATGTCTTGCAGGAAGTGAGCCTTGCCAGATGAAGCAAAACAAGAGACCAGAGAACTACAAAGGCAAGACTCGCCAAGCCTTTTATCTCTCTGCTCTTCAATTAACCCCACATGTGTTTATTGGCCAGAGTGGCACAATAAACATTAACTATCTCAACATAAAATGTCAGCAACATGGCTCCAACTTGTTAGCTCAAATTAAGGAAATTGGTGTGACTGCATGGCATAGTGGTGAGTAAAATGTTTTGAGTTTGCCCCTGAAAGACTAGGTAAGTTAGAATAATACATTATATGTTTGCCTCTCACTATGCGTTCATATTTATTTTCCTTTTTTTTTGAAAGGACACTTCTTAAGTTTTGCCACTAACTCTAAGGAACACACTAAATTACATAGATGTGTGAATGTACCTGTTCTCTGTGGCAAGCTGCTCTTTTCTGGAGAGTCCGACCATATTTCCACTAGATATAATGACAATTCTCTTGTAGTAGTGTCAGGAGACATCTTCACCCTGTGTCATGTAACATTTTCTCCTATTTGTGTTAAAAATATCCTTTCTGAAATTCTTGAGAGTGAGAAGCTGCTCCAAAAATGCATGTAGCATGTTCTGCTTTGGTGACAGAAGGAAAAATATCAACTGGATTGGTTTGGAACATGAATTAAGGGACAGATCCCATAACATTTGTCAACTAAGGGGCAGATTCTTTGGAGCATTTCTCAAGGGGACATTCTTTGTCTACTTAGGGCAGCTTGCTGTTCGATCTGCTCTAGTGTCATGTTCCCTATTAAAGAAATATTAATTTGCCCATGAGGTCATTCTTAATTCCCCTAGCTCCAAGTCTCCCTGTGTACAAAACCAACATTGAATTTCTGTGTCTTCAACATGGTACTTAGTATTCACTGCATTTCCACACAAGGTTGTAGCACACATCAGATTTCAGGGAAATTCTGGAATTTTGAAATTATATGCAACTTTCATCTTTCTGTACAAAAGTTTATTTGGGCAAAAGTGACATTAATGAAGATATTGTGATAATTAAGTCATATTACAGAGTGTCAGAGTAGGTTGTATTATTTTAATAAAGGAAGGAAACGCTATGAAATAGTGGATATGACAGCAGTAGCCAGGATTAACTATCAGGCCCTAAATTGAAGGTTACAACCTTTAATTGCTTTTCACTTCCAAGTAGGCCTGTGTTTGAAAGAAACACTATAAATACAAGTAAAGGATGAAGGATTAGATTTCCTGGTACCCCTCACATCATGCAGCACCAGTTGGAATTAGGGTAATAAGGATTTGTGCATGGTATTTAGTCATTTATCATGCCTCTGTGCTATGTTGGGTCGTACAGTGAAGTAAAAGCAGTGATACCTGCATGTGCATGTATATAGACTACCTAGCTGAAGCAGGAAGGCAACAATCTTGTGGATGCAAAGCTAAATTACTCCAAGGTCAACAATCTGCGGATGGCTCCTGGGATTTGCATGCAATGCCAGAAGTTAAAAAAAAAACCACATACAGATCCAGAAGCAGCAGAAAAGACATGTTTACCATAGAGACTGCTTTTAAAAGGAGCAGACAACACTCCTGAGGAGTCTTTCTTCCAGCTGCATCAAAGAGGGCTCACAGAATTGATAACCTTATAATAATGGTGAGCAGAGAGTTGATTAGACCATGTTAGATCACATCCTGGAGGATTACTACCAAACTACTGAAGATCACTTGTTTTCCCTTTGTCATATTGTGATGGTTTGAGTGTCCCTGAGATATTGGAAGCTAAGTCACAGGTTTTCCACATATTAGTAGGGTCACCCCAAATGAATAGATTTCGTCAAAGCTTCCACACTATGAGCAGACTATAAAGGAAGAATTGTCTGCCCATGTTGGAAGAACGAGTCCCTAAGAACTTTATGCAGAGTATGGAAACATTGTCAGATATTGAAGACCTAAAGAATGCAAGTAGGAAATTGTCAGAGAGATGGCCCCTTTGGATCAAGAGGAACTAAAAATGTGACAGGAAAAGCTGATTCCTCAAAATAGAATTGGACACAGTGACATGAAGTAAATTCTGTGAATCTGGAGTCTATAGGATCTTCTACATCTGCTGATGGGGCACAACTCAAGGTGAGAATAAATGGATGCAAAAATCTACTAATAATCAAAACTTGGAACATAGAAAGTATGAACCTAGGAGAATTAGAAGTTATCAAAAAAGAAATGGAACACATGAAGATTGATATCATAGGTATTCATGAACTGAAATGAACTGGTATTGGCCATTTTGAATTTTAAAAATCATATGAATTATTATAACAGGAATGACATAGTCAAGAATAATATCTTTGCACTCATTATAAAAAAAACCAAGAAGACATTTCAGGATCTATCATGAAGAACAATGCTGTCTGTGATAGGATCATATCTAGCTACCTTCAAGGAAGCTCAATCAATACAACGATAATTCAAATTTCTGCACGAACCACCAAAGCTAATGATGATGAAATTGAAGAACTTTCCCAGAGTCTTCAGTTAGAAATTAAGCAAACAATCAATAAAGATATATTAATAACTACGGGCCATTGGAATATAAACGTTGGAAATAAATAGGAAGGAACAGTAGTTGGAAATTATGGTCTTGCTGATGGAAACAAGGATGGCGCTCTCATATAGAATTTGTTAAAATAACAACTCAAATTTGCATGAAGGTGTAGGAATATAATCAAATTATCAATCAGATCACAACTTGATGCCTTCGTGAAAGTGTAGCCATTTTATAAGGGGAAAATTGTAAACTTCCTCTTTCTTGGCACTTTGCCTTACTGCTTGCTGAGCCCCTGTGTCTGTCCTCAGAGGCAATCCCATGTGGGTTGCCCTACCCTAAGTGCTGCTAGTAGTATCCTGTCATGTTCCCACTGTCTTCGACTACATGTGACTCTTTACTCAATGGCCTGTGATCTTTCTTCCTGCTTCACTCTTCTGCATCATTGGCCACAGTTACATAGGCTAGGATATCTTCTTCATATAAGATTACTTCTTGATGCAATGCCCTGCCTTATATATATATGAGTGTCCCTCTTGTTGCTTCAAAATCCTACTTGATAACCAATGCCTTGAAATGCACATTTTATAAACAAATGAAAAGAAACAAACAGAACAAAATATTAAAAAAAAAACCCAAACAAAATTGCTGTTATCAAGTCAACTCCTAGTCAATGCCATAGTGACTCCCCAGGGTGTGGACTGCTTCTTGGAGTTGCTAAGACAGTAAATCCTCATGAAGGTTGACTACTTTTACTTTCTCTGCACAATTGATGGGTTTCAATCAGTGAACTAAACCATGATGGCTACTTATTAAGAGAAGTGTCAGGGCCAGCATATAGCAAGTACTTTCAAGGTTGTTCTTAAATTTTCTAACACTGGAGAGGGGTTGAATTGCTGTTTTCTTTGGACTTGACTCAAGATCTCCTATTTATAAAGTACACTCCAAATCCACGTTAAGCACTGCTATGTTCTCCACCTACTCACTCACTGTACGCAAAATTTATTCGCTGAATAATATGGAAAGGACCACAAAATAAACATTCTTTAACCTTTTGAATCAAGTGCTTCAGACCACCTGAAAATCATTCTTAGGGGCAATTTGATATACAGCCTTTTCCTACTTTCCTGGAGAAATAGTAATTATGTTCATATAAAGGTGAATACAAAGATTAGGGTTTTTTAGTTAGTCTAACAGCTTTAGATTAAAATCTGAGCTCCGGCTAAGCCCCGGTGACATAGTGGTTGTGCGCAGGACTGCGGCCCACTGGGATGGAGGTTCAATTCCAGCTCCTCAGGAGCAAAGGCTGGGCCTCCTACTCCTACCACCAGAGGGCAGTGGTGCCTAAAAAACTAAAACAAACAAATAAAATCTGAGCTCCATTTCTCCAATCACCGTATTGATGACTCAGTGGTAGAATTCTTGTCTTTCAAGCAGTAAACTTGGGACTGAATTTCTGGCCAATGTACCACAAACATAGACACTATTTGTCAGTGGAGGATTGCATGTTTCTGTGAAGTTGAATAGAGCTTCCAGCTTCAGCAGAGCTTCCAGACCAAGACAGTATAAGAAGAAAAATTGATCATTTTCTGAAAATACACTAATGAGAACCCTATACTTCACAACAGTGTAATCTATAATTAATTAGGAAGATGACACATAACTGAGTAATGTTCATTTCTGTTGCATATGAGATTGTCATGAGTCTGAGACAACTTAATGGCAGCAGACAACGATCCCTAGCTAGTGCCTCATCAACTTCTCTCCAGTAGTTTATAATACATATCTGCTTTGCTAAGCAAACTGGTCAAACATATCCATTTAAATTGAATTTTATAAAACAATATTTTATAAAACAATTTTATAAAACAAAATTTCTTAAAGTGAGATTTTAAAAATGAATAACAAGAAAAGCCAATTGAGCTCTTTCTGGGTTTAGGGTAGGTGATTAAGTTTTATAAGGATATTTATCAAGTGTGTAGGAGCCCTGATAGTGTTTCTGGGTAAAGCACCAGACTGCTAACAAGGAAGTCTATGGTTCAGCCTCATCAGCTGCTCCATAGGAGAGGAGACTGTCTGCTCTATAAAACGTGAAATCGTATGTGCTAACACTAGGACTCATATTTGACTTAATGGCAGTAGGTTTGGCATAGAGTATAATTCCTCCTTGAAATCTTCACAAGATTTTTTTATATGAAAAAAATCAAACATTGCATTTTATTTACTAAAACAAACAAAAAAGGAACAATCTTTTGTTTTTCAATGATCCCATTTTGATGCCAATAAGTGAATAATGAAACGTGTAATGGCCATCTGTAAGCTTTAGTAATGAATGCCTGGATGCTGTAGACTGACTAAACTGTTCTCCAAATTACATGAGTGTACATAGAGCGATTATAATTTCATTCACATTCAGAGAACCAGTCATGCTTTGAACTGACTTTAAGGAATTTTCTTATTTTAAGTAATTTTAATAATTTAGTAAACATTCTTTTTTTAAGTATTCCCTCTAAGATCTTTTGGTTCTTCCATGAAGTTTAATCTCTAAGAAATTATCTGTTACTTTTTAAAATAAAATGAAATTTTCCTATTTTCCTAATGCCAGTAAGCAGAAAGAGATATCAAGAATTACTGTGAATTCATAGATATTTTCCCATGTAAAATATAATCATTTTACTATGAGGATTAATCATCATGCTGTTCAATGAGTTAGCTCCTTTTTAGTAGTTTACAGATTTCAAATTGACAGGGAAATTAACTATAATTTGTTTTCCAAATTAAATTACCAGAAAGTGGCATGCCTTATGAGCTCAAAATTTAACTTAAGAAACCCTTTAATAATTAACATGTTGAGTGTGGGAGAAAAGGAAAACATTCTTACCACTTTTCCAAATTTTATATTTGGGGGAAAAACATGAAAAGTTTGGGAATAACAAAAGATATAATGAAAGAGGGAAGTGTAATGACTGAGATCCTTTTCAAAATTGACCCAATATAAATAATTTATCTTAGTGGCTATTTTAATATTTATCATATAAGTTATTATTTCCTATGTTATCAAATGTATTATTACATATTCATTCATCAAAGGTTACATGTTATATTACATCATATACTATTATATTTAATTCTAATTTTATATTATATTAAATTTAATTAATATCTAATTTTGAAAGGCAAATAGTTCTTATATATGATATACATATTATAAATGTAAAGGACTTATATTGTATAAAGCATATTTGTATGTAATATAACATCATCTCAGAAACCTATAGGGCAGTTCTGTTTTTGTACAGCTAAACTGATAGGGTTTCCTGAATTGAATTAATGGCAGTGAGTTTGGTGTTGGGGTTCATAAGTATATATAAATAAGATATTCATATTATACCATATTTGCAATGCATGTAATATGTTTATATTGTGTAACATTGATCAAATAGGGAATATATGTTAAATATAATATTTCTATTATATACAATGCTTATATAAGTATTTTGTCACATACACACACATGCATACACTTAACTATGTATTCTGCCTTTTCAAAAATCCAAACACTAGTGGTGATTACCTCACTCAATTTAGATGGAGAAATAGATGGCCAAACAAATTGTAGTCTTACTATATCTCGTGTAATAAGTTAGTGAGCTTTTATTTCTGTGGTCTAGTCATTGTTTAACTATGCAAATTCTATTACACCTTGAGCCTGACACGCTTTGGCGTTTTAAGTTTCAGAACTAAATCTAGACCTAGATTGAAACAGATTTCCCAGATGGTTTTGTTAGAGTTTCCTAAGCTTATTTGGCTCACTTCCCCTATTACAGAAAGAACAAAAGCAACCACAACAAAAATACTTATTCAGGGACACCTTGGTAATAGCAAACTTTTGTATAACAGCCCATAATCCTGGATAAATTGTAGGTAGCTCCTTTTGAAACCCCCCACCCCGAGATTATTTGAGTGCCTCCTAAGAGGCAGTGTCTCTCACTTTGGGAAATACTGGTTTAGACAATTATCATTATAGCTCTTAATCATAAAACCAATAGCTATTTATTAAATTCCTACTCATGATGATTTTATGTGGATCAGTATAAGATTACCAGGTCTTTCTTCTGAGGTACATTTGAGTAGACTCCAACTTCTCATCTTCTGGTTATTGGTTGGCAGCTAAAGATTCTCATAGAGAACATTTGAAATGTGGATTCATAAACGTATGAATCTCTATCCTCTCCTGGAAATAGGGGAAAACAAGCAATAAAGAGATGCAAAATTGAACGCATTTAATCTTCTGAAATCCTTGGGGAAAATAATGTAAACTAATTTGTAAAATTGTATTTTGTTGCTTGTAGCTGTTATTGGAGAACATATAAATGGCATTAGAGAACAAAGCAAGAGAGAAAGCAGGTGATAAAGAAATGAAATAAAAGTGCATACAGGAAAGGCCTGAGTGAGAAGCTACGTTCAAAGAAGGAGACATTCTGCTATTTGCAAGATTTTTCAGACAAGTCCTAGGTTAAGGTTATACAAAGTTTGTAAAGAAATTCTAACTACTAATTCCACTTTTCATGAATGCTTTAAAAATTAACCAGTATTTTCAGAAAATCTCTTGTTTTTTGGCAACTGAGAGAGTAGGATCTTTAGAATGTGAAGACAATACTACCCTTCCAACTTTCCATTTGCAGAAATCCCTGGTAAATAGTCCAGCAAATCCCAACTTGTTTAATAATGAGCAATATAAAGGAAATGGCATATCGGCATATCAGTTAGAAAACAGGAAATGTGTTCTAAGAAGCAAATGAAAGATTCATAGTAGAATTTTGACAAAGAATGTTCACCAGAAAATGTTACTGTCACTGATCAAAATTTGAAATAAATATTTTAAACTAAAATCTTTATAAATGGATTATCTTTGAAATAAAACTACAAGAAAATCAAAGTGAGTAATCAGGGAAAAGATATTAAAAGTAAATCAAGAAAAAATAGGGGGGAGTGTCACAGAAATTTAAGATAAAGTTAGATGGGAAATGCAATGCAATGAATTATTTAATATTTCTCTTCTAGTCAGAGTCTTTGTTATTCCCATCAACTGATCTTCATTTTCCTGATGAGTGTCAGTAAGAAGGTAGAGAAGACATTCATAGGATTATAGGTGTGTTGTTAGTGATTGCTAATAAATTTCATTGTGATTACTATCCTGTTGGGTACAAAATAAGTCATTTCAGAAGCAGGAAGTGGGAAATCTCATTACCAGCAAAAAAGCCAGGAGTGGAGTAAATTCTTTGGATGCCAACACATTGACCCTCCTTTATCCTGGAGACAGCTATGACATCCGAGGAGCAACAAAGGATGAGCATCAGTAGAACCGACAACTAGAGCTAGGGGCAGAGCAGTTTACTTCCCATCCCATAGAGAAAGTAAAACCCCGTTTGGCAAGAGAGGAAGCTGTGGAAGAAGATGCCTCTGGAAACTTAACTGGGAATGTGAGTTTGCTATCCTAAAGAGCAGGGGCTGATTTCCTTTCTTTTGAGGTACATAATGGAGTGGCGTGTTCTTTGGCCATTTATGAGCTAGCCTAAATCAGCTTTTGTAATGTTGCCTGAGCAGGGTGGAGGGTCAGACAGAGACCTACTTGGAGGCATGCCAGAGAGAAAAGTGTCCTGAAGTGTCCTGATTGAACAACTATATCCTGAGTATTTGTCACCTGGATTGTAACCTGCTGACCTTTCTAATGGACATCATAATCATGAGCATTGTCTGTAAGTTCTATACAGCTGTCATGATGAATTACAGAAGCCAGGTGTAAAAGTGGAGGTTACTGTTAAAGTGGAAGGAATAGTCAGTGTCAAATTTGGTAAGGAAGGTTGGAGGCCATTGGGGGCCTGCCTGACCTCGGCTTTGTTGTTATCAACCTTCAGCGCCAGAAGAGGTCAGAGACACCTCTCATAATATTTGCTCAGGAAAAAATACAGATAATCCTGAAATCTCTCATTTTTGAGGAAAGCATAAAAGAAGTGGATTAAATTTTGATTAGAGGCCGAGACTGAATGAAAAATGATAACCAAGTGAACAAGGAATACTCGTAGAAACTGCCAATTAGGGCAGCATGTTCGTGTTGAATTATTGCAAGGAGCAACCCAACCTGACCAGCAACCAGATAAATAATTTCTCTTACCCAGGACTGTACCATCACGCATATTGGTGATGGACAGCCAGCAAGGTGTGACTGCCCTCTTAGCTTTATGCCACCTCTTGGTTACAAAAGGCACAGCACCCAGCCCTTCCCAGGGATTGATCAAACATCTATCACTCCCTGTCACACTGTGTAACTTTCTCATGTCTTTTTTGTCTTAATTCTCCCCCCCCCACCCTGCTGTCCGACTCTCTTTTCTTTTTTTGCCTTTCATTTTTTGTTTTTGTTTTTTGGAGGGCATCACTGCCCTCTGGTTGTCTTTCATTTTTAATTTTCCTTTTTCCTTGAAATTTTCTTTTGGTGACCATCCTACAGGGTGGGCAACCACTTCTCTATTCTTTTCCCCTGTGGTAATTGCATACTTTTATGTCAACTCAAAGATATATAAAAGTGTTGTGGTGCTACGATTCAACCAGGCAATCAAGTCACAGTCTGATGCTACCTCCTGTGGGCACAGCCTTCTCATAATGAAGGCTCATGCAATCGCTCTCTCTTTGCCCTAAACTTCCGCTGACTCTACGAGCTGCTGGTACTGTGCCATATTTCCAGAGTTTGCACAGGACTTTGCACCTCTCTGTTTGTAATATTCTTTCATTCTGCATCACTGTATCTGACTATACGAGTCTGAAAAGAGATATATGTACTATTATCTGACTTTTGGTCTTGATTTGGACTGGAGTGGGTATGTTCATTATATATAATTACTTCTTGATATACAGATCTTTCTTCTACATATATGAGTGTCATTGGATTGGTTTCTATAGTCAACACAGTCTAACACATCTGTCCTCCCCCTGCTTTTACTAGTCTATGCTATTATTTTCTTTAATTCCTTTTCCTTCTTTATTCTTTTATCTCCTCCCTTCCCTTCCCTTTCCCTAATCTTCCCTTTAACACTTTAAAATTAGTTTTGACACTTTGTAGTGCATGCCTGCCCATCCTATTCACCCCCCAGCCCCCATGATCAGCAGCCTCAGCTTCCATCTCTGCAGGATCAGTGATTGTGCATGCCCTTCAGGACTGGCCTCCCAGTTCCTGCTACAGTTATGTTTAGCAGCAACACTAGTGCCCATTGTGATTTTCTTTGTTCCTTTCTTCACATATTTTGGTTTTCCCCACCTACTTCTTTTCTGTCTGAGTGGGTGTCCCACTCCCACCACACCCTCCTGTGGCACATTTTCCCACCAAGGTGTATTTGATGGCTAGGGACAATAATATATCACATTTGGGGGAGTAATTTTTCTTTTTCCCTTTCATCTTTAGGTTTCCCCTCTTCTCTTCATCCTGTGCATTTTCTCTTCATTTAATACGGGGGTAGTAGCAGTAATATTTCCCTGAAACAGTTCATCATGGATTTGGACTTTTCAGAGTATAGGCTTGAGGTGGTTTCTATAGCTCTTCCAATAATTATATGATATAGCAAACACCTTTTGTCAATAGTCCTGCATTAGTTAGTAAACTAGACATACAAAAGACACCCTAATAAAAAATAGAGATCAAAACACAGTGTAAACATTTACAACAAAACTCATACTCATAATGTACATTTACAAATTAGTATAAGCAAATGAACAACAGAGTATACCAAAAAATGTAATAGAAAAATAGTGAGGGAAATGAATACATAGTTCACAGGTAAGCAAATAAAAATGGTTAATAAGTATATGGAAACATACTCAAGTTCACTAATAGTGAGTTAAATATACATTATCTATTAATTTTTTTGTATAGTCAAGTTGCCAAAATTAATACTAATGCTAATTATAATTTTAGGTAATAAAGCAGGGAAAAGTTACTAACATAGGCTTTTTATGAACTGTGAATTACTATATGCTTTATAAAAATAAATTCACACTATTCCCCCCAAAATGAAGTTACCCTCTTGCAGTTATCAAATGCTCCTACAACAGGTGACTTTCTCTATTCAAACATGCTCCAGAAGAAAGTCAGCTCTTAGGGTATAAATTTTGGGCTAAAGTGGAGCAAAAGGAAAGATTAATGCTAAAGAATAGGCCCCACCACATAACATTTCACAGTATGTTGAAAAGCCGTTATTGATTCACTATATGGATTTATTGCAACCTACTTTATGCCTGATGTCCTATTCTGTTTTGAAAATAAATCAAATCCCAAACCATTGCTGTCTAGTGGATTTTTATTCATAGTGATGCTTCACAGATTTTTCAAGACTAATCTTTACAGAAGCAGCTCTCCAGGCCTTTCTTCTGAGGTACCATAAGGTGGGTCTGAACCATCAAGATTTGGTTTAACAGCCTAGCCCAAACCATTTATGTCACTCAGAAATTTGAGGAAATACTCTAACCAAAGATAATTGAAAGAGATCCATATTTGTACCATTCCAAAGTTGACCCTACAGTATGTGCAAATTATAGAATAGCATCATTGATATCACATGTAAGTAAAATTTTGCGATGTTCATCCAATAACCGTTGTAGCAGTAAAATGTGTAGTGATATGTTGGAAGCTAGTGCCAGGTTCAAAAGAGGACACAAGTTAAGGGATATCATTGAGAATGTGAGCTAGGTCATGTCTGAAATCAGAGCATACCAGAAATCTGCCAACTTGTGTCTTATTGACTATGTCAAAGCATTTGACCATTTAGATCATAACACTATATGGCTAGTCTTGTGAATAATGGTAATACTATCGCACTTCATTATGTTTGTGCTGAACCCATACATATATCCAAGGGAAGCTGTACAAACAGAACAAGGGGATACTGCATGGTTTAAAATCAGGGAAGGTGTGCGTCAGGATTGTATCCTCTCACCATACTTATTCAATCTGCATGTAGAGCAAAATATCAGAGAAGCTGGATTATAGGAAGAAGAATGCAGCATACGGACAGATAACACAAGTTTGTTTTCTGAAAATGAGGACTTGAAGCACTTGCTGATGAACATCAAGAAGTATAGCCTTCAGTATGGATTACAGCTCAATTGAAAGAAAAAAAATACAACTGGACCCAAAGGTAACATCATGATAAATGAAGAAAAGACAAAGATTTTTTTTTTGCTTGATACACAATCTATGCTCATGGTAACAATAGTGAAAAGATTGAAAGACATGTTGCATTACATAAATCTGCTACACAAGAACTCTTTAGAGTATGGAGAAGCAAGGATGATATGGTGAGGACCGAGATGTGCCTGAACTAAGCCATGGTATTTTCCTTTTTTGCCATGGTATTTTCAATTGCTTCATATGCTTGTGAAAGTTGGAAGTGCATTGAATAAAGAAGCCCAAAGGAGGATTGATGCCATGTCTGTGGCAAAGACTATTGAAAGTGCTATAGACTGTCAAAAGAACCAATATCTGATTTGGAAAGAGGACAGCAAGAATGCTTCTTAGAGGCAAGGAAGGGGACATACTTTAGATATGTTTTCAAGAGTGTGGGGAGCTGCTTTGAGGTAGGTAGACTGATGTCCCAGAAATCTGCCCCCCAAAAGGTGAGGTTGTCCTGGTTGACTGATGTCCCCAGAGGTCTGCTCTCCTGTTCCCATAGGAGTGGAAAAAATATTAACAAGCTTAATAGTGTATTATTAGATTTAGTCATTAATCACAAGACAATCAAGGTTATTCTCAGCTTGAGAACATGGATGGTTGAGTCCAGGTACAGGGAAGCTAACAAGGTGTAACCATCTAGATACAAGTACAACAAAGTCTTGATGACGCACATGGAAATTACAATAATTGCTTTTGCTTTGTTAGCAGATTTTTCCTTCTTTGTAGAAATAGTATAAAAAGACTGTTCAGAATAAACTTGGGACTGCAGTCTTGAACTGTAGTCCTCCCAATCCCATCTCTTTGTTATTTGTCTCTTTTCCTAATCCTCACCCCCCTGGCCCAGACTCAGGTACTTCTTGTGGCCAGCAGGTTCCGGCACAAAAGAGACAAGACCCTGGAGAAGGAGATAATGAATGAAAAGGGGGAAGGCTCTTGGCGTGGTTGATTGGTGCAATGGCTAGATTATAACTGTGATGATGGTGCAGGGTCAGCAGGTATTTCATACCATCATCCATAGGGTTGCTCTGGAATCTACTGGATTGCCCCTAAAAGAAACAGGAACAACATAACGTAACAAAAAACGAAACCGCTCCCTCCCCTCTTCTGGAATGAAGATTGTTCAAAATATGCTCTGGAGTGAAGCTGTTCTCTGCCTGGCTGGCTGCCCAGATCTGCAAGTGTATAATTTTCAGTTTGACCCCAAAATCCTGGGGATAGTGTTGTCCTGTCTGCTTTCCATACCCAAACAATCATCTTTTGCATTAAACTCTGTGAATATTTTCCAGCCTCATGTCTTTTTTTTTTTTTCCAGCTAATAGCCCAGCTCAGCTTCTGGGCACACCACAGTGGATTTGATCTCATATATTAAAATGTCATAAAACATTTTTAATGTGAATCTTATTTTCCTTCTCTTCCTTGCATGTGCTCATCAATTTTAACAACCTCGTCCTAAAAACATTTATCTCTACTAGTAATATAGCTCTCTTAAAATTATTTTTTAAATGCTCACTTCCCAGTGGATTCTGTCTTAGTATGTTACTCCTTATAAAAACCTACCTTTAGATTTTTAGCTCTTTTTAAGATTATAGTCCTTCAGTCTCCAAGATTTCTATCTGTACTGAAGTAATGAACAGAATAGGTGCAGAACTAAGATTGGGCACCTTTAAGAAATAACACCGCTATTTGAGTAGGTTTTCGGATAGATGTCTTTAATCTTGAAGAAATTTTAGAGAGACTCAGGGTCATGCACCCCATATCCTGGATATATATATATATATATATAAAGAAATAAAGTTAAAGACCCAGCACTAGCTGGAGTAAATGGTGCCAGAGTGACTTTTCCAGATGTCTTTGGACTCTGTAGGTTGCTACTGTCTTTGGGGAATGTGTTGGATTTGATTGAACATTTTCTAAATTGGTTCACCCACCTTTGCGTTTGAAGGATGTATTGCTCTGTGCTTCCACAGATTAATGTACTGCCAGCATGTCTGAAGCTCCCGTTTCAGGAAATTCATGAACATGTTGAGAAACCCTGAGACCAGGTGCGGCCTGGAAAGGTTAATCTATCCTCATTCCTTCTTTGCAGCACGTGCAGAGTGAATTATATACTAGTCATTTAAAGTGAGCCGATGGAAACTATATACCATACCTGGATTCAAAGTGTTATTCACATCCTGTTGGATTTTAGTTAAAATGTGTGGACTTTGTGTGATTGTATTAGTGTGTGTGCTTCACACACATTCCATAAATCCTAAACATATTTTATATGCTTGTATTATGACTTCCAAAAATGCTTTTAGTTTAGGTGTGTTTAGGTGTTCCCTCTTTGGAGAATCTGGGTGTTGTAAATGGTTAGCAAACTCAGTTACTAACTGAAACTTTGATTTGACCTTTCACCCCTAGAAACATCTTAGAAGACCTGGTGATCTCCTTCTAACAGATCGCAGTCATCTATGCCTCATTCTGAATCGTTTTATTCATGGAGCAGTTTTCCTCTCACACACAAAGGGGCTCCCTTGAGTCATAGCCAATTCAACAACAAGTGGCTTGGTGCAGCTTCCCTCTCCCTCATTTAATTTCATGAATAAAGTGAAATCTTCAGACAATGCTGTAGAGATACTGGCTGATATACCCCCGAGACATGAGAAACTAGATAGTGCTCAACTGCCAATACTGACTGCCTTGAAAGAGACCACTTTAAAGGAGCTGATAGACTGAGAGAGAAAAAGTAGAGCAAATTAAGAACTGTCAAACAGACTGGGCATGCTGGACTTGTAGAGAGTGGTAGAACCCAGGAAACTATGGTTCTTAGATACATCTTGAAGCCTGAAACTGAATTTATTTATGTGGTCTAACAAAATAAATAAATAAATAAAATGTAACCTACAGATACAACCACTAAGCCAGGGACTTTCAAAGATATTGTAATATCAAACAATCCAAACTCCTGGATTTGAAAGGAGCATGAGCCATAGCAGCCGTATAGAACAGAGTGGAACCTCCCTGTGGCTCCAAGATCGCCACTCTTTATGCGATTAGAAGCTCACTGTTCTCCCTGGGGCAGCTAGTGCCTATGAACTGTGCATCGGAAGCTTAACTTGGAACCACCGCAGAGCTTGAAAAAAAAAAAGTATACCATTTAAGGGGAGGGTGATTAAAGAGATCTCATAAAGAATGTTTTTTATAAAATACTCAATGGGTGTATATTGTGTATCATGTCTAATGGGGTATGTTGAGCTAAATAAAATATATTCTAACAAGAAGTCATCATTTATTTATTTTCTATCCTTATTTACTACCATGCTCACCTCTTTAAGGCCCCCGCCCTCCTAGCCTAACCATATCTCAGAGATCATCAAGGTTGCTTTTCTTATTTTATTTTTTCCATTCAAATTTTACCCAGAAAACTACTTTACCTCTTTTTAAACTATTTTACTTTTATGAAGAATGAAATATTATTTTCATTATTTCCATACCCAAATATGGATTGCAATAACACACTTGTGATGAACAGTGAATCCTATTTTAAAAGCATGATAAAAGATAATGAAATTGTATTATTTTAATGAAATATTTTATTTCTGTTTTGTGACTTTTTGGAATTTGGTTTAAGTTGGCTCTCTTAACCTTTTGGGTCCACTTGTAACTCTTGCAACACATGCTTAGGAATACTGAATATTAAAAAAGAAAGGGCAAGAGAAAAGCTACTCAATATACACTAAGCTTCAAGGTGAACATAAGTTCAGGTTGAAGCTTGTAGGAAAAACAAAGCAAAAACAGAAATATGTATATGTTTCTGCTAACATTAAGGGACTAATCAGAGTCTAGGATCTAAATATCAGCACTCTTCATCTTTTTTGGTGAGACTTTTGTCGTGGATTTAGAAGCAGCTGAGTAAAGATCTCTCAGGTAGTCTATTTGGCTAGGAGAGCTGGATTCTAGTCTTTTCAGTTTAATCATTAAAGTGAAAAATGTTCTTGAGGCACAGCTCCTCCGCAGGCCTGCCTTGTTTAATGGGTTCTTAGTAAATTATATTAGCGCTTGAATGCCATCCAAGTTCTTAATGATGATATTTCTGAAAGTGACAAGTTTCAATAGATGAAGAAGTTCATTTTCTTTCTCTGGTGGTCATCATGTTACCCTAATAAAATTATCATTTGTACATGGGCCTTTGAGTTCTGGTCTAACTCAGATTCTGCAACCAAACAAGGGTTGATGGTAATCTGCTGTGGGCATAAGCTGGGAAACCGAGGCATTGACATATGCTGTGTTTAAAGTGCTGACCCTCAGTCTGTAGAGTGGTCAGCCTCATCTGTATCCTAATCCCTGAATTATGTGAAGATGTTACTGTATATGCCAAAAGAAAGCATTGATAATTCAGTGACAGAATTCTTGCCTTCCATGCCTAAAACCCACATTATATTTCTAACCAATACACTTCAGGCTAGGTCATCACTAGGTCTGGCAGAAAAGATGTGTAGGCTGCTGTGATGCTGAACAGATAACAGCAGAACTTCCAGATGAAGGCAGACTAAAAAGAAAGACCTGGTGATCTACTTCTGAACATCAGGCAATGTAAATCCTATGGACTACAGTGATTGCACTGCAGCTGATCATGGGATGGCTCAGGGCCAGACTGTTTTGTTCCACTGTGCAGGAATCACTGTGATGTGAGGGCTAACTCAAAGGCACATAATGGCGATCTCATCCACATGACAGATGGTGTGTTAGTCTGGGTAGACTAGAGGAACAAATTTCATAGCCACACATATGGATATAAGGAAAAGGGTTATTTACAAGAGGAACAGGGCATTAAGGCCAGTCCAGTGAAAAGTCATAAGTCCGATATTAACTCACATGCCCAAAATCAATCTATAAAGTCTCCTTCTGACTCACGAAGTCACAGGTCAGTGGGTGCAGAATCCCGGCCCTGGCAGGGGTCTCCACATGGCTCCTCGCTTCCAGGGCTCAGGGTCCATCAACAGCAGAAGCAACTCATCGCTGGCAGAGGTCTCCATGTGGCCGCCTCAGCTTCAGAGGTCTGGCTCCATCAGGGTAAAGCTGCGTGGCTTCTCCTGTGGCTCTTCAGACGCTGCCATCTTGTCTTGTCCATGATTCATCATCTCTGAGACTAACTCCCAACAACTGGGGAAAATAGCTTCTCATCTTCACAAGGGAAATATCGCGAGATTTCCCAGAAGTCTCAGGAGAAAGCCATGCCCACCGAGAAGCCTCATTGGCTACTCAATGACTATCTCCAGATTAGCAGGCTAGACTCCACCCCTACATTTCAATGATAAAATTACCATAAGCACATCACTGCCACAGATGGTATTAAGGTTGACAGTAAGCTGATCTTTAAATAGAAACACCAGCTCAGTTTATCTACGTAGGCCCAATGGATTTATAAGTGTCCTTAAAAGTAAAGTGTGGGAGAAAAGGAATCAGAATAAGATGGGAGAATGACTCAGCTCACTGTTCCTGAATTTTACATCAGAACTAAATTCTGAGTATTTGGTTTCCAGAAGTTCGTAGTTGGAGCACTAAATCCATTGTGAGATTCTACTCAAATTCAGACTCCATTGAGTTTTTTTCTCACCATTGACTGGCAATGTAAAAAACTTTGCCCTCAGGCAGACTGAGCTTGCTGTAACTGTTCTGGCCATTCCAGGGAGGGCAGTCTTATCGTCAATGACTTCGCTGTGTACTTGATGGGGATTGGGGTACCAGGGTTGCATGGTTTTGAGTAGCACCCTGGCAAAGATGATTGGAGGACCTCAGAACCAATCTTATAAACTTTTCTAATCTGCAATTGTGTTTATATTCCATATATCCCAACCTTGGCCCCTTTTCTGCTTTCATTGTCCTGCCTGTGAGTGATTAATTGATCTGCCACCAAACATGATTTTGTGACAAATTTTCTTCCCCCCACCCATGCTTTATAATTTAACCACATGGCTAGGAATCCTTTGGACATCATTAAGATCTTGTGTTGAGATTGTCTCCCTCATATGGATTCTTTATGTTTGTCCTTGTATTGTCTAAGACTTAATAAAGTGGCATCTATAAAATATTTTAATTTGGGCACTTTTCCTTATGGAACAGTTTCAAGAACTAAAGAAGTCAGGTGACTTTTAGAAGATATAACAGAAGGGTAATTCTCCCCTGGTGAACCCAGAAAGGACTATGCGTATGTTGACCAGGGAAATCTATGTTGGTGTCTACTGTACAGAAATATAAGATCTTACATTTGCACTTCTGCAGTATTTTCTTTGTCTGGCACTGAAAATTGTACATTTCTAGCAAATTTACCAAAGGAAATTTTATGCCATTGATTTGAGACAAACTTTGAGAAAGTAGAGAACACAGGAAGAAAATAAAAAACTCCTGTTGGTCAGAATTTTTTTTGGAGGGCATCACTGCCGTCTGGTGGTCGTGGGAGCTACTCAGCGCTGCTCCGGAGAGCCACTGCTGGATTTGAACCTCCAAGCCCACAGGCCACAGTCCCACACTCAACCACTTACACCACTGGGGTTCAGCCCCAGAATTTTTAAGATTAAAGAATAGTAGAAGAGCTATGAATATTATCTTATTCATTATATTCAACAGCAATGAAAATGGAAGTAGTTACCCCTCTCAGCAATTTGAGTGTAGCACCATCCTAATACCATACAATGTCTCAACACATTTCCCCCCCACACTCTCTGCTTTGTGACTTTTGGCTAGTTTCCCTTTAATTCTGTTCCTCTCTTTCTCTCTTTTCGTGTAATTATCATTTCAGAGCCATGCACTCCTGAATTTTAATCTTGATTCCTGGTAATCATTTAGTAGTTACAGCACCTCTGCCAATTTATTAGAACACTCAGGATCAATTTCTGGACTAGTAAAATCATAATAGCTAGTACTAAAGTGATTGAGGAAATTGAATGAGCATTCACATCATAAATCTTTGCACAGTAGAAAGAACATTCTAGTGCACAAAAATATGAAGTGCTCTTGGGGTTCCCTACCAGAGAATGCCTATCTTCTCACTTTCTCTCCCATATTCAGACACTCTGCTTTTTATACCTCTGCTTCATTTTCTTTTCTTTCCTAAGCAGACTCAAAAAGAATGTATTCAGCAGAATGCATTCTATGAGATCTAAATGCCCTATCAGAATCTACTAGTAATTTGAGAGGGGTAGTTTTTCTTCATACATTTGATAACATTGTCCCTTCATCAGTCAGTGGGGAGTTTGTACATATATTTATTGGAAGTTTCCATACATTTACAATGGTAACTACAGTACATGCAAGTCATGTTTAAATTTCTTGCTAAATTTCCCTTACCCTGAAGTTTAAAGGAACTTGTCTAATGTGTGACGTTATCTAGCAACCTGATTCTCTGATCCTAGATTCTGGCTGCTTTCTTTAAATCATTTTCTTCTAACTTCATGAAAATCGTGACCTCCCTTGCTGAAATCCTTGTGTTAAAGCCTAGAAGAGTCTAACTCCTTGGAAACATTCATTTCCACATTGTCTAGATATTGGGAGAAAGGATCATGAATGCCTATAAACTTGTCCTGCTCATGGGAGGGGAGTGAAATCTTTAAGATTAAACATATAGGCTTAATCCTCCACTGAAAAGAAATATTCATTCTAGGATCATTCAGTCTAAGCTCACACTGAAAAGAGAAATTCGGTATATTCACATAGTTTCATAATTTGTATGTAGGAAATGGTCTTCTATTTTTCATACATTCACTTGTTATTGTTGTTGTTGTTACTGTAAGGTGTGCTCCCGTGGGAACCAAGCCACAGCAGCTCTATGCACAACAGAACACATCTGCCAGGTCTTGCATCAGTCTCAAAATTGTTCCTAGGCTTGCATCACTGTTCCAGCCATTGTGTCAATCTGTCTCATCAAGGGACTTCCTCTTTTTCACTTCCCTACTATTTCCAACAAGTATCATGTTCCTTTCCAGGGACTGTCTATGCTGTTAGAAAAAAAAAATACCTGGAAAAGGACCCCCAGTGGCACAGTGGGTACTGGGCTGCTAACTGTGAAGTCAGCTATTTAAAACCACTTGCTGCTCCTCAGAAACTTTCTACACACATAGAGTTACAAGCTCTGAAACGCATATGGGGCAATTCTATCCTGTCCTATAGGGATGCCTAGAGTGGAAACTGATTCAATGGTAGTTTGGATTTTTTTGCTATGGTTTCTCCTGATACTATGCCCAAAGTACGTGAGACAAAGTCTTACAATCATTGTTTCTAAGGAGCATTCTGGCTGTACTTCTCTCAAGACAGATTTGTTTGTTCTTTTGGAAATTCATGTTTTTTCAATATTCTTCAGCAGCACTACAATTTAAATGCATAGACTAATCTTCATTCTTCCTTCAATGTCCATGCATGTGAGGCAATCGAAAACACCATGACTAGAGTCAAGTGCTATCTAGTTTTTAAAATAAAATCTTTGCTTTCCAACCCCTTAAAGAAATCTTCTGCAACAGATTTATTGAATGTAGTACAGCATTTGATCTCCTGACTGCTGCTTTAAGGAGTATGGATTGTAGATATAAATATGACAAAATTCTTGACAACCTCAATCTTTTTTTGCTTTTCTTGCTGCTGCCTGTGGGTTCAGTTGCGAGAAATTTTGTTTTCTTTACATTGATCCATAATGAAGGCTGCAATCCTTGATCTTTAGCAGCAAGTGCTTCAAATCATCCTCACTTTTAGCAAGCAAACAAAGTTATTCATTTGCATATTGCATGTTGTAAATAAGCTCTGCTTCAATCTTGGTGGCACTTTCTTCTTTATAGAATACAGCTTCTCTGGTTGTTTGCTCCACATATAGATTGAATAAGTATGACGAGAGAATATAGACTTGACCCACAACTTCCCTGATTTAAAAAAAATAAACATTCCCATATTGTGCATTGAAATGTTCCGGAATTCCCATTCTTTCAAAGTTGAGTTTGTTGTGGTCCACACCATCAAATGCTTTAGAATGCTCAATAAAGTACAAGCAAGCATCTTCTTTGTTTTTTGCCAAAGTCCATATGATGTCAGCAATGGTATCTCTTGTTCCTTATCCTTTTTGAATCTGACCTGACTCCTGGCAGCTCCCTGTCAAGGAACTACTGCAACTGTTATTGGATGGTTTTCAGCAAAAATTTATTTGCTTGTAATATTAATGATATTTTTCTATAATTTGAGAATTCTGTTGGGGTACCTTTTTTCCCTTTGCAATGGGTATAAAGATAATCCTTTTCCAGTCAGTTCACTGAGTAACTAACTCTTTCAAATTTCTTGGCACAGAGGAGTGAGTCTTTCCACTGCTTCATCAGCTTAGTGAAATATTTCACTTGTTATTCTGTAAATTCCTGGAGACTTGTTTTTGTTTAATGCCTTCCATGGAGTTTGAACTTCCTCCTTCAGTACTCTTGGCTCTTGATCACCGCCTAAGTCTTGCAATGGTTGAATATCTAGTCCATTCTGGTACAGCAACTCTGTGTATTTTCTCCATCTTTCATCTGTTTATTTATTTATTAAATACTTTTATTGGGGGCTCTTACATCTCTTATCACAATCCCTCTAATGTGTCAAGCAGATTTGCACATATGCTGTCATCATCATTTTTGAAGCATTCTTTTCCCACTTTAATCTCTGGTACCAGCTCCATATTTCTTTCTGATCTCTCCCCAATCCGTCCTACCTCATGAACCCTTGATAAGGTAGAAATTATGTTTTCTATATCTTACATCATCATCTGTCACCCTGCACCCACTTTTCTATTATTCATCCCCTTGTCAGGGGGTATTCTAGTTTGAACCTTGTGATAGATACATCCTCTTTCTCTCCCTACCTTCCACTATTCTTTCTGGTATCTGTGGCAGGGTGCATGCTCTGGTCTGGTCTGATTTGTGAGGTGGAATTCAGGTTGTGATAGTGGGGGGAAGGAATCACCAAAGAGTTAGAGGAAAGTTGTGCGTTTCATTGGTGCTTCACTACACCCTGATTGGCTCATCTCCTCCCCTATGACTCCTCAGTGAGAGGGTTTTCAATTGTCTACAGATGGGCATTGGGTCTTCCCTTCATGACATCCCTCTCTACCACATTCACATTGGGTATGATTTTGTTCTGAGATGCATGATATCTGATCCCATCAACACTTATGATCACATAGACTGGTGTGATTTTACCATATGGGTTTTGTTGCTTCTCAGCTAGATGATCACTTGTTTATCTTCAAGCCTCGAAGACGCCAGATGGTATCTCTTTTGATAGCTGGGCACCATCAGCTTTCTTCACCATATTTGCTTATGCACCCATTTTGTCTTCAGTGATCATGTCAGGAAGGTGAACATCACAGAAGGCCAGATTATTAGAACAAAGTGTTCCTGTGTTAAGGAAGTACTTGATTTGAGGCCCAATGTCCACCTGCAACCTTAATTTTTAACATATAGATATAACTATATAGTTCAAGCCCTCTCATTATATATGTATGTATATATACAGATATATGTGTATATTTACATATGCACATGCCTGTATTCAGGCCTCTATAGATGTCCTTTGCCTCCTGGTCTTTCCTCTATTTCCTTTTACTTCCCTCTTGTCCCACTATGATGTTCAACTTTCATTTGAGTTTTGGAATTTTTCACTGCTCTTACAACCTTCCTCCCATAGATTTTAGTTCACTTGTTCTTTATTACCTTGTCCTTGGGTAGGTCTCCATTCCTTTTCTTTCTCCCACCTCTCTTTATCCCATATCTCCTCCAGAACCAGTGTACCATTTTTTTCATCTCTGAATTGTTCAATCCCACCAATCTGATCCAGATAGATATGCAGATACATAAATGTGTACAAAAATCAGGCAAAGTCGAAATACAACAACAGAGGAAATCAAAACCAATAAAACCATAACCACAACAGAAGAAAGCAAAAACAAAATAACAATAACAAAAAGAAAGCCACTGACAAAATTGAAACAGCCTATAAATTTGTTCAAGGTATTTTTGTTGGCCTTTCTGAGTGTTTTCTAGTAGAGTCTGTGGGTTGCCACACTGTCTCCCAAGTCTATTCCTGGTATTCCCCAGGAGTTTCATCACTCTTATCCTCCTGCTGCTTTGCTAAATGCTCTCAGTGCCTCACCCCAATGTGATGGGGCCAGACCCATCCTGCATTGTCTCCAGTGCTGTTCCTCGCAGCATCATGGGTCAGTGGGGGACTCTGTGACCCGTGGTGGGACCAGTCCTATGGTCCTCCCCAATGTGTGGTCTGCTTTGAGCAGACCCCTAACAAATCATCACGGGTCTGGTAGGCACAATTGTGCAGCAAGAATAAGTATAGATAATAATGTTGATAGAAAAGAGATTGAAATAATGGAGTCAGGCACAGTTCATGGTAGTATGCTCACCTCAGCCTCACTTGGTGGGGATGTGGAAGGTAGGAATTGCCGGAGCAAGTGAGAGAGGTTTATTACTAACTAAGGCTTTTATATTTTGGGTGCATGTGCAAGCCCCCTAATTACAGGTAAAGGCATATGTCAAAGGAAGGGGTTGTGCTGTAAGTAACATAGATATGGAAATGGGGTGATCTAGGAGTATATTTGCAATAGGAAGGGGAGGGATTGGGGGTATACATGTGAAAAGATTCAGGGATGCAGATTAATTTTGGATTTCTCTGAGCATATTTGACCTGTTCTTTTTCCCTCCACTGAAACCATTATCAGTAGGGTGTGAACCCAACCTACAGAGAACTACACTGATGGCTGAAAGCCTTAATGGAAAAGTAATCCATTGTCCCCAAGGGCAGGGAGTAGGTCCCTCCTGTGGAGGGACCAGACAGTAGTCTAGAGGCTAAATGCATCTGACCATCCACCATGTGCTGGCAAACAGCTTCTAAAGTTCAGCATTATCTGTGGGGGAGACAAAACTAGGGAAAACTCTCTTTAAAATCCCACAGGCAGGGTTTGGTGGGACAGGATGTCCTCTCCTCCATCTCCCTCCCTTGGCTCTTCTCCTGTGTGGTCTAATCTCACACACCTCCCTCTCCCCAAGCTGTAGCCCCAGTGCTGTCCTCTGAAGTGCATTCATCTGAAGGGTGGGGTGTTCACATGGTGAGTATTGGGGTTGTCCCAGCAAACCAGTCTATTGGTTACGTGGTACTTGGCGGTACATTGTATTCATGTCTTGGCTCATCAGGTTAAAGCCTGGTCTCTCTCCTTCTCTTGTGGGGATACAAACAATAACCTCCCCTGGGGTGGATTAGTTCCCATCACCCAACAAAAAAAAACTTCAATGTCTTTTTTCCCCTTTTCTTTCTTTCTCCCTCTTATTTACTTGGCTTTCATATGTATCTCTGAATTGGGTTTGGCCCATGTCCTGCTTGCTGGATCTCACCTCAAGGATGGATGTACATGGTACTTTTCCTAAATACTCCCTCCATTTTAAACTTACCTTAGTGGAATCATGTTGTACTTTTCCTTTTGTGCTTGGCTTACTTTGCTTAACATGATTTCCTGAGGTTCTTCCCCTGGGGCAATGTGCTTCATATATTCATCACTGCAATTTACATATGTGTCATATAACATTATAAATATGTACCACAGTGGGTTTTTTTTAATTCATATGTCTGTTGAGGGAAATTTGGGTTGCTTCCAACTCATTCCAATTGTGAACTATGCCACGATGAACATTGGAGTATAGATGTCTGGCCGCGGTTTGTTTCTTGCCTCTTCTGGGTACATGCCCAGTAGGGGATTGCTGAGTTTTATAGTTGCTCAGTTTCCATCTGTTTTAGATATCCCCAAATTGATTTCCATTATGGCTGTACATACCTACAAGTCCATCAGCAGTGGATGAGAGTTCCTATCTCACCATAGTGCCTCCAACACTTGTTCCTTTCTGACTTTTTGAATTGGGCTATCTTTGAGGGGTTAAGTGGTATCTCATAATTGTTTTAATTTGCATTTATATTTTGGCTAATGATCAGGGACATTTTCCTACATGTTTATTGGCCATTTGGAATTCTGCCCTAGTGAAACTTTAGTTCAGGTTCATTGCCCACCTCCTCTGTGGGCAGTTAGTTTTTTTCTTAGTATAAGCTTGCAAAGAATTGCAGATTTTAGTAATAAGACTTTTGTCTGATGTGTCATTGCTAAAGATGCCATCCCAGTCTGGGGGCTCTCTTATTACACTCTTGGTGAATTTTTTCAATGTACACAGGTGATTTATCGTCAGTATATCCCACTTGTCAATCCGTGACTCCTCTGTATTTTTTCCTTTTTACTTATGATAGCCTGCATATTCCCTGTGTCAAGGTTCTCAGGTGTGTCTCAATTCCCTCATTAATGGTCCTAATTGTTTGGGGTTTTATCGCAAGATCTCTGACCCACCTTGAGTTTCTTCTTGTGTATGGAATTAGTTAAGGGTCTTGCTTCATTTATCTTTTTCCTTTTCATCTTCCTTTTTCCCCCAGTATCACTTACTGAAGAGGGTATCTGCTTCCGATTTGACTTGGGCTGGGTCAGGAGTGGGGGGTGGGTATCAAAGACCAATTGCCTGTATGCTAATGCTTTTATTTCTGGTTCTTCAGCTCTTTTACATTGGTCTGAATATCTGTTGTTATACCAGTACTGTACCACACTGTTAGCAACCCTTGGCCATGCCTTATATGCTAAAGTTAGGTAGAGCAAGCCCTCCCACTTCGTCCTTCTTCTTGAGGAGTTCTCTGCTAATTCTGGGATTCTCCCCTCTCCATATGAAGTTCAAAATCAGTTCTTCCAATTCTTTGAAGAAGGATGATGGTATTCATATCAGGATAGCATTAAAATTATATAGTCCCTTGGGAAGAACTGACATCTTTACTATATTGAGTCTTTTGATCAAGGAGAACAGTATATTGTTCAATTTGTTGAGGTCACTTGGTTTCTTGTAATAGTTTTCAATAATTTTCCTTGTGCAAATCTTTCACTTTTTTAGTCAGGTATATTCTCAGATATTTCAATTTGCGCTTGACTGTTGTAAAGCTTACTACCTATTTAATTGCCTCTTTTGTGAACTAGTCTGATGAGCACAGCAGTCTGGTAGAGTTCTATTTATTGATCTTGTATCCTGACACTGTCATATTCCTCTATCACTTTCAAAACCCAGCATGTGGAGTTTCAGGGATCTTCAATATAGAAAATCATATCATTTATGAATAATTATAACTTCATCTTTTCCTTCTCCAGATTAACACATCTAAAATCTTTTCTTTGTCTTAATGCTGTTAGCTAGGACCACCAGTGTGATGTTATTTGGGAGTGGGGCCAAGGGGCATTTCTTGCTGCTTTATCAGTGGAATTGTTTTCGTATTTTTCTCTATTGACTATCATGTTGGCTGTTCATTTTTCCTATATAGTTTTATAAATTGAGGAATTTTCCTTCCGTTTCTATATTCTGGAGTGTCTTAAACAGGAACAGGTGTTGGATGCATTGCATGCTTTTTCCACATCAATCAATATTGTCATGTGGTTCTTATAATTTTTCCTGTCAATGTGACAATTAACACTAATGGTCTTTCATATGTTGAACCATCCCTGCACCCTTGTTATGAATACCACTTGGTCGTGGTGAATTATATTTTTATATATTTTTCATTATACTGGCCAGTATTTTGTTAAGGATTTTTGCACTGATGTTCACTAGGGATATTGTTCTGTTGTTCTCAATTCCTGTGGGATCTCTCCCCTCTTTAGATATCTTTAGAATTGTACTAGCTTCATACAAAGACTTTGGAAAGTTTCCATGTTTTTCCTAGGTTCTGGAAGAGTTTGTGTAGGATTGGTATCAGTTCTTCCCTGATTACTTGGCAGAATTCAACTCTGAAGGCATCTTGCCTGGGGGATTTTTTTGGATGGCAATTCCTTGACATACTTGTCTATTTCTTCTATTGCTCTGGGTTGGATGAAGCTCTTGACATACATCTAGGAGAGTCTAGGGAGGGTTTGCCTTTCCAAGTATTTGTCCATGTCTTCCAAGTTGTTGAATTCCTTAGAATACAGGCCCTCATAATAGTGTGTGATTATCCTCTTGATTTCATTAGGGGCCATTGTAATGTTCGATTTCATCCTTAGAACTGATATTTGTTACTTTCTTTCTTTGGTTTGGCTTGCCAGCATTCTATCAATTTTGTTCATCCTTTCAAGGAACCAACTTTTGGCTGCATGAATTTTTCTATTGTTTTCTCGTTTTCTTGCTCCTGAATCTCAGGTCTGATTTTTAAGATGTATCTCCTTTTCTTTTCTTTTTTTTTTTTTTGGGGGGGGGGCAGTAGGAGGCCCAGCCCCACTGCTGGAATTGAACCTGGATCCCAGTGAGCCGCTGTCCCGCACACAACCAGTACACCACCGGGGCTCAGCTCGTATCTCCTTTTCTATTAGTAGGATTGTTCTGTTGACTCTGCTCTAATTGGTGTAAGTTTTGTGCCAGCATGTTGATCACAGATCTCTCTTCCTTTTTCATGTGTGCATGTATTGCTTTCAGCTTTCCCTTGATAAATGCCTTTGTTCTAGCCTAAATGTTTTGGCATGTCATATTTTCATTCTCATTGGTCTATAGAAATTTTCTGATTCCATCAATGGTCTGAGTCAACACCCATTCCTTTTGCAATACAGTTATTTGTCCTACAAATGTTTGTCCTAGTTTTCTTCATTGTTCTTTTGTTGATTTCTAGCCTTATGGCGTAGTGGTTAAAAAGAGAAATCTGTATAATCTATGTGCTTGAATTTACTCAAGTTCAACTTCTGTACCTGTATGAGATCTATTTTCATGTATTTGCCATGTAGGCTTAAACAGAATGTGTTTTGTTTTGTTTTTTTGCACTTGAGTGGATGTGGCAGTCATGTGCTTGATGCCAATTTCATGATTGGAAGTCTAGGGGTGGAGCCTAGCCTATTAATCTGAAGATAGCCATTGAGTAGTCATTGAGGCCTCTGTGTGGGCATGACTTTCTCCTGAGACATCTGGGAAATTGTGTAACATTTCCCTCATGGAGATGAGAGGCCATCTCCCGAGTTGTTGGAAGTCAGTCTCTGAGATGACAAACTATGGACAAGACTAGATGGCAGCATCTGAGGAGCTGGAAGAGACAGAAGAGAAGCCACACAGCCTTACCCTGATGGAATCAGATTTCTGAAGCTGGAGAAGGCAGACAGAGACCCCTGTCAGCGCTAAGTTGCTTCTACCACCACTGGATGCTGTTGATGGACCGTGAACCCATGGGTAGAACTGAGGAGCCATGAAGACATCTGCCAGTGCCCGGACTCTGCACCCACTGCTTGTGGCTTCATGAGTCTGAAGGAGACTTTAGAGATGGGTATTGGGTATATGGGCTAATATCGGACTTATAACTTTGAACTGGACTGGGTTTGGATACTTTCTCAATGTTCCATTCCTTTTGTATATCAACCTTACCCTTACATGCACATATGTGTCTATGAATTTGTTTTTCTAGTCTACCCGGACTAACACAGTGGAACACTGAAAATATCTATCATGTCAATTTGTCCAATTGTACTGCTTAAATCTGTAGTCTCCTTATTGAGTTTCTTTCCCTGTGATCTGTCTTTTTCAGAAAGTTGTGCATTAATGTCACCTACTAAAATTGTTGAGCATACATTTCTTTCTTCCTCTTTAAGAGTGTTGGATTTATGAGTTTTGTGTGTCTCTAGTTGTGTGCATATATATTTATTTTGCTCACTGGTTCTTGGTCTACTGTACCTTGAGTGTTATATAGTGCCCCTTCTTGTCTCTTGTTATGATTTTTACCTTGCTATCAATTTTCTCAGAGATTAAGATTGCTGCCCCTGATTTTTTTTTGCATTCGTATTTGGTTGGCATATTTTCCTCCAACCTTTAATTCTCACCTGTTTTTGTCTGCATGCTTGAGATGTGTCTCCTGTAGACTACAGATTGATAGTTATGTTTTCTGAGCCAGTCTGCTAGCCTCTGCTTTTTAATGCCTGAGTACAGGCCATTGATGTTCAGTGTTACTACATGCACCTATGGACTGTATGATGTCATCATGTACCTTTTGTATTGAGTATTTTCCTGCATTCCTATCTGATCAGTGTGTGTTGGCTGTGTGTGGTTCATTTTTTGCCCTCTTACCACTATTTAACTAATGCTATCTTGAGGGCTATTTTCTCTTTGTCACCCTCTGGGTGAAGTTGTTCTATGTAATATTCTCTTATTTGCGCTCTGTGAGTGTTGATCTTCTGCTCCCACTGCATCAGCAAGGATGTTTCTAGGGGTGTATATCTTTTTATGTATTCTTTGAGTTTTTCCTTGTATGGAAAGACTCTTTGTTCTCCATCTAAATAGATAACTTATCCAGGTATAGCATTCTTGGGTTTGTGTTATATTTTTTAAAGTTTGGGAATCTGTTCCTTCATTGTCTCCTCTTCTTCATCTTGTCCGCTGAAAGGTCTGAACATATTTTTATTTGAATCCCTTTATAAATGACTATTTGATTTTTCCCAGCTCCTCTTTTGATCTTCTCATTTTCCTCATAGTTGGATAATTTAGCTACTACTGATCTTGGTGATTTCTTTGGACTAATCATCCTGAATGATTTCCCAAATGTTATTTATTAAGTTGGGGAAGTTTTCTTCTAAGTATCCCCTTGTTATTGTTGCTGTTGATTTCTTTGTTGTGTCTTGTGCTGATAGTCAAATTATTCTAATATTGTTCCTCTTCAAAACAACAGACATGGCTGTCAGGTTTTCTTTAGCTTCTCTAACTTAGTTGAGTGCTTTTCTCTTTTGTTGAGATCTGCTTGATTGTTCTCTAGGTCACTGGTGTGATTCTTTATCTCCTCTAGTCTGTTGGCAAAGCCTGTTATATTGCTACTGGATTTTATTATTTCATCCCTTAAGTCTTGTATTTTCGTTTGGTGCATTGACTTTATCTCCTCTATCATTTCATCATCTTTCTGTATTGCTTCTCTCATATCCTCTATGACTGCAAGCAACATTTTGAAAATATGTTTCTGTGGCAGGTCAATATTTACTTCTTCTATGCACACCATTAAGTTCATGATTTCTTCTGGTGTTGTCTTCTATTTCTTCTGCTGCTTCATTGATGCTTTTGAGGATGGTTTATGTGTAGATGCTGTTCTAGAGGAGTTGGCATCATCTTCCAGAGTCGATGGACACTGGACTCTCTATTGGCACATATGAATATGAATACTCATATGAATACTCCACAAACTCCTGATGGCAGTTGCCCTAGGGGGCAGGTTATCACTGTAACTGCCTGTGGTTTCACTCTTCTGTTATTTGGAACGTGAATTAGATCCTTTTCTCACAAGATGTTGGTAGGCTGGTTGTGAGCCCATGAGGAAGGCACTTCACTGACCTTTCAGTGGTTTGTCTTACATTGCTTGGAGCACTTTGGGTGGCATGTTGTGCTTCCCTCAAGAGAAGTGCTATAGAAGACATGTGTGTATGTACCCTCCTTGATGCTTAACACTGTGTATTGTAGGAATAATTAACCTAGTCAGAGAGATGACTGTGAAGCTTGGGTGGAAATTCCCTTAACAGCATGGAGCACCACTAATGGTGGCAGGAATTCCCTCAATCACTTTAGGGCCTTGGGGTATTTACTGGTGTTTCCCAAGCCTTTTTAAAGGGAGATTCTTCAGCCACTTGGGTTATGGCAGAAGGGTAGTGTGATTTCCCCAGCTGCATGCAAAGCCAACATGTGTAGGTTGGAGCTCCCTCACCTGGACTGTCAGAGTTGCCCTAGGCAGAGGGGAGTGTCATGGAGGCTTGTAGTACCTTGTGAAAGGAAAGAAAGTAGAAGAGAAGAAAAAGAGAGAAAGTAGATAAGAGCAAAAATAAAAAACAAACACACTAAAAATAATGCAAAAATAAAAAGCAAAAGTAAAAACAGTCAAAAAGGAAAACTGAATCTGCTGAAACTGTGGTAGGAGAGAACATAGAGAATGGGTAAAAAGAATAAAAAGCAAAAGAAGAAGAAAAGGAAGTTTTAAAAAGAGAAGAAAAATAAAGATATAATTAAGCCCCATGCCATGCCATGTACAGCACTGCCTCATGCTGTTTACAGTACTGTCACAGGGGGATAGCTGCATAGTTTCTCTAGGTGAGCATAGGAGGCTGAAATCCAGCAGTGGCATGAGTAAGAAAAGAGAGGGAGAGGAAAGAAACAGAAACAAAGAAAGAAGAAGGTGGGAAAAGAAAAGAAAGAGAAAAGAGGGGAAAAACACAATTGTGCTCACTAAGATCAACTGTGTTGGAGAAGAGAAGAAAAAAATGAAGAATAAAGAGATAGCTGGTCCCTGATTGCCCTAACCCTATAATGCCAAGTGCAATGTTTTTGTAAAGTTTAATTAAATATATCTAATAAAACTGAAATTATATTTCTATATTTTGGTTTTTATATATATTGATAACTGTGAAATTAAAAAATAAAAATAAAAAAATCCTGAAATTAAAAATTCCAGAATTATTGGGTTAATGTGAGACTGGAGCCATTTAAATCTTGCCCCAAGGTATCAAGCTGGTGTGCCCTTTTAGTGCAGCATCTTGCCCTACTTGGCAAGATCACATTGAAGTTTCCTCAGCATCATGGAGCACTGAAGAAGGTTGTCACAAAGTGAAACTGAGTGCATTGAGAGTGACTATGGAGGGAAATGCAGAATGGCTAGAGAATAAAGAGAGAAGCATAAGAGTAGTAAGTAAGGAGATAACTGAGTCTTAATCTCCGGTTCATGGGGCTGGAGGAGTTCTAACCCCATATCAATGTAGTGGAGTTTTGTGCCTGCTTGGTGTAAGGTCCCACAAATCCTGTTCGAAATTGCGCTCGAAGACAAGATCACAGCAGAGGCCAGTCAGTGGTCGCCACAGCAGTGTTGAGCATCAGAGTTAACTGTTACAGCTGCCTTGTGCTGTATGCAGCACTGTAGTGTGTGTGTGTGTGTGTATGTGTGTGTGTGTGTGTGTGCGCGCGCGCGTGCACTCCCTCAATCCCTTATCGGACCCAATTCAGGCAGGACCTCTCCAGCTGGGTGAATCACTGAGAGTGGAGCGGGGCTTGCTGTCCTAGGTTGTGTTAGGACTGCTGATGTCCAAATAGCTGAGAGGTTTCCCACCCCCTTGGCTAGCTGGAATTGAATTAGGTTATTTTGGAACTGGAACTTGTTGCAAAGGGTTTTCATTTTGTTGATAGCTCTGTAGCTAACTTCTGGGCTTCTTGAACGCAGGTTCCCTTATTACGCTAATGTATGGTTAAAGGGCTCATTCTACCTGTTGCCTTAGAGCTAAACAATGAGCCTGAAATTTGCAGCCTTTACCAAGGAAATATATTTTCTCTCTTTTTTATATTGAGCTAGTGGTGTGCCCTAATTTGGGCACTGTCATACTGAGCCCCAGAGGAGGGGATCCAGCTTATCAGAGAGGTTGTTTTCATCTCAGCCAATTGGAGCTGAATTCACTTCCTGCACTGTGACTAGCCACTTATTTTCTTCCACATTGCATTTGAATCAGGTAAATTTCGTTACTTCTTTTTCATTTGCTCCAAATCTGTGGTTACCCGCTGACCTTGATCCCCAGGCTCAAAGTAGGCTACAGCACTGGGAACTCTGGTGAGGGATCCTGTGACTAGCTTTCAGAAGTTCTCCTCATATTTGGGATTATATCCCTTTTCGGGGGTCAGCCTGGGGAAATTGCTACTCACTGCCAAACTCAGGAGCAGGGGACCTGTTCAACTGGAGTTCATGAGCCCAGCACACTAGGTCTAGAGCAATTTAGTGCATTCTTGGTTCACTTTGTTTAAGTACTTGATCCATTTGGTTCACTCAGATTAAGAACAAGATTAGAGTTTCTCGTGACTTCTACTTTTGCTGACTCTTTTTCCTGTCTTTTCAACTATCTGTTGGTTCCTTTATATATGATCTTACTGTCATTTTACAGCTCATCAGGTCTTCTCTCATGAGTGTCCATGTAGCGAATATGTTCTTGAGATGTTCTCAAAACTCAGGTGCAACAGACTCAAAGTCACAATTGGACCCTCACAGACTTGCTTTAGTTTTTCTCAGTTTCAACCTGAACTTACATATGAGCAATTGATAGTCTCTTCCACAGTAGGCCCCTTGTCTCCTTCTACCTGCTGATTCTGAACTTCTCCATGATATCTTCCCAAAGATATCATAGATTTGATTTCTGTGTATTCCATATGGAAAAGTCCATGTTTATAGTAATAGTCTGTATTGTATAGAAAAGGGCATTTTCTATAATGAAGTTGTTGGTTTTGCAAAATTCTGTCATATTTTCCCATTTTTGTTACTTCCTTTTATTTCCATCTTTTTAATTTTCATGTACAATAACTATCACTGATTCTTGATTAAATTTGATTAGTTTAAGACTGAAAGTAATGGTAGAATTCTTCTGATACTGTATAACTAAGAATCAGAACAATATTCAAAAATGGACTTTTATATTGAAGATATTTTCCTATTTCCCATGAATTCAATGAAAAGCATAACACACAGAAAATCATAATGTATGTAGTTGTACAGCTTATCATATCAGAGTTTGATATTTTCCCAGTAAACTCACTTGGTATGTGGTGCTCTCTCCCCCCTTCCCTCTATGTCCCTTCCCACTTCTGTAGCCTTTTGCCCTCAGTTTCATTTTAATCTCCAGCATTTTTCATATGGTGAAAAATGCATTTTTGTTCTTTATAGTAATAGTGTCATGAAATATTTTTCTTTGTGAGGTGGGCTAACTTTGCTGAGCATGTCTTCCACTTTTGTCCATGTCATCAGGTGTATGACAATTTCACTGTTATTTTTAGGGATGCAAAATATTTGATTGTGCATATATATCAGAGTTTATTTATTCTCTGCTCCAAAGATGGTGTTTTTTGTTTCCATATTTTTGCTATTAT
This sequence comes from Nesogale talazaci, assembly GCA_004026705.1. Taxonomy (NCBI): domain Eukaryota; kingdom Metazoa; phylum Chordata; class Mammalia; order Afrosoricida; family Tenrecidae; genus Nesogale; species Nesogale talazaci. Next base: position 2,135 of record PVJH01007380.1, on the reverse strand, counting down.
AGACATTGCTGTGATAAACATGGGTGTGCATATATGTTTTTTTCTTTGATTATATTCTGAGTAGAGATATTGCAGAATCATCTGGTATTTCTCTTTGGGTTTCTGTAAGGACATACCATACTAATTTCTATCGTAACTGCACAATTTTACAATCTCACCAAAATATAGGAGCATTCCATTCTTTCCTCATCCTTGGAAACATATGTTATCTTTTGGGTTTTTTAAAATATTAAAACTTTTTTTTATTTTGATGAGTGCTTGTGTGAGGTGGTATCTTAACATTTTTTAAATTAGTGTTGTTTCAATTGCTAATAATTGTGGCATTTTTCTTATGATTTTTGGCCCCCTGGATGCCATCTTTAGTAAATTGTCTATTCTTATATTGTGCTCATTTTTAATTGAAATATTTCTGTTTTTTAAATTAAAGTGCAGTTTTATACAGACTTTTAAATTTAACCCTTTAGCCAATATTTTTTTTCAATTTGTGAATTATCTTTTTATTTCTTTGATGAAATCTTTTGATGTATTTAACTGTTGTACTTTTAGAAGGTCCCAATCCCCTCTCTAATCCTCTGTAGTGTGTGTCTTTCATTATGTTTGACAGTGTATTAGAGTCCTTAAGTATTCCTCTATTTTTACATTGATAATCCTATATCCTGAATTCATCAACTTTATTACTGTACTTGGTGTGAGGTATGAGTCCCATCTCATTGTTTGCATGTGGAGATCCAATTTTTCCAGCATCTTTTATTGAAAAGACTATCTTTGCTACATTCACTTTTTTTCCTAACCTCTAATCTTATATTTTTATCCCACCTCAATGATTTTATTGGCATGTAATTTACATAATGTACAATTATATAAAAGGACATTTCACAGCCACCACCACTTCATTATTAGAGCCTACCCTCACTCTTCCACTATGGTTAAATTACCTGAAAATGATTTATGCAATCACAATCATTTCTATTGCTTCTTCCCTGTTCTCACCTTCATGGTTTACTCTGCAAATTCCCGTTTCCTCCCTATCACCCAGTCCCCATCCTGTATTTCAAATAACTCCTTGTATCAGTAATTCTTATTATGCATCCACTACTCATGTTTGCCACAGTTGTGACACGCCACAGAAAACAATAAAAAAACAAAATCTCACTATGTTGGTAAATCTTAAATCCTAGCACTATAAAGACAAAGACACAAATACTGTATAAGAGGGAAAAGTCCCCCATCAAGATTAAAAAAACAGGGAGGAATTTCTGTGATGGAACAAGTAAAAGATACTTGCCCCCAGTACAGAGTCAGGTTGTGTCTACAGGGCGTGTCAACTGACCAAATATTGGATTCGATCCAGCATCATCAAAATTCCAATGGTTTCTGCATGAGAGTCAGTCTGTTCAAGACTATGGCCTGTGGCAAGAAAGGAACAGCCAGTGGCTCACTCTAGATATTCTACAGATGGGGTTTGGCTCCCACTGTCTTCTACAAATTGGGTGTTCATAATATTTGCTCTGATACATTTTTCTTCACCACATTCAAATTTTGTAATTGTCGTTTTTGGATCACACGGTCTGGCGTGCTTCTTCTGTGTGAACTTAGTTGATTCTTCATCTAGATAATTGCTCCTTTGAATACAACCCTTTAAGACCCCAGACACTATTTGATTTGGTAGTCTGGCACCATCTACTTTCTTCACCGCACTTTGCTATAGCACCCTTATCTTCAGTGATACATTTGAGAAGATGAGTATTGAGTAGGACCATGAAATAAAAGCTAATTTTTCTGAAGTTGGAGCTAAGATGCAGTGCAAGTCCATAACCCATTTCTGAGTTTTTTGAATTTGCTTGATTTTTTTGAATTTGATAGTACATAAGAAGTTAATGAATATCACATATCATTCTCTGGTTCAATTATGTCAAACATAGTTGTACAATTGGCCCATGATCAGTCTCAAAATATACCTTTCCTTCCTGGATTTTGTGACATCATGTGGCAACTGCATAATCTGGTGTCAATTTGGGACTTGAGAGTATTAAGAGTGAAAGGGTGGAGTCTAGTCTGTCAATCAGATCATGTGTTAGGCCAGGTAGACTAGAGAAACAAAGTTATAAACATGCATATGGATATACGGGAAAGGT
>PVJH01007379.1:8502-93539 GCA_004026705.1 Nesogale talazaci | reverse complement strand
AAGGGGGGGGGGAGGAAGGGTAATATAGGGAGCAGATAATGGGGGCCGGGGGGGAGGGAGATTGTTTTGAGAGTGATGATGGCAATGGGTGTGTAAAAGTGGCCTGAATACAACTGATGTTGTTAGGGATTGTGATGGGAGTTGTAGGGGCCCCCCAATAAAATGATTAATTTTTTTTAAAAAGGGGGGGAAGGGAAAGGGGAGGGTTTTTTTTAAAGGAGCTTGTATCAAGGGCTCAAGTGGAAAATATTGGGAAATGTATGTGGAAATATGTGTGCAAATGTGCTTGATACAAATGATGTACTGAATGTTGTAGTAGCTGTAAGAGCCCCCAATAAAATTTTAAAAAAAGAAAAAAAAATCTAGTCTTGCTCTGAAAAGCACTGCCAATTGTTTTGCAATGTAAACTTGCTTAAAAAACCCCACTTTTCCTGATTTACTTTTTATTGAGATCTACAAATATTAAGTGGTTTTAACATTAAGTGGTTTAATATTAGGCTCAATGGTGGTTTATTTTTGTATGAATACTCTTTGTAACCACCACCTGTGTTGAAACATTTTCAGGAGAACCTAGAAGGTTCTTTTTTTTTTTTTGGGGGGGGGGAGCATCACTGCCCTCTGGTGGTCATGGGAGCTACTCAGCCTTGCTCCTGGAGATCCGCTGCTGGATTTGAACCGCCAAGCCCATGGGCCGCAGTCCTGCACTCAACCACTATGCCACTGGGGCTCAGCCCCTAGATGGTTCTTTTTAAAACATTTTTATTAGAAGGTTCTTTGCCACATCAATTCCAACACCTCCAAAGGTACCTACTATCCTGACTATGGATTACTTTGACCTGGTCTTCAACATTTTAGGTTTAAAATCATTCTATATGTATTCATTTGAATGAGGATTCCCCCCCCCCACACACACACAATATTGTCTGTGACATTCATCCAGATTATTAGTGTAGCAGTAAATTAACAAACTCATTTTCATTGCCATATGGCAGTCTGTGGTAAGAATCTCATAATTTATTCATAAATTGGTGGATATTTGGTTTGGTTCCTGTTCTGGATATTTGGATTAAAGATGTGCTTAACATGCCAAGGTCTATCTTTTGGGGGGTGTACACCTTGGGACACAGGGATGCAAGGTGTCCAGCCTCAGGAAAGACTGCCACGGTGGGTCCCCGGGGCAGGGGGGGGGGGGGGGGGGAGGAGACGTACCGGCTCACATTTCCAACAGCAAAGTCTGTGAGTTTCAGTCGCTGCACATCCTCTTACTAATCCTTAGCAATTCCCTCCTTGAGCAGTTTTGGAGGAGGTGTAGTGGATCCTAATTATAGTCTTCATTTGCAATACAATCCTAACTATTTTAAGGAATGACCTATTTTCCAAAGGATTCCAAAGACAAAGAAACTCCTTTGTCTACAGTGGTTTAGAGGAGGACTATGGATTGGGATGCATTATTATTGCTATTCAACAAGAAGGTTTTAGGAGTAAGTATTCTGAGAAGTATATTTTCCAGGTAACTAAAGTATAACACAGCAAGCACAGTTAATTTACGTCTTCTTAGGTATGCCCTTACTAAAAGGTGTTTTTGGCAGTCATGCGCCCCAGTTCTGTGTAGCGGATATGCCTGTGCCTGCCCACAGCGGGGAAGGAGGCCCGAGACTAGAAACTCCTGGGTCGTTTCTGCATCAAGTCCAAAGCCCGGAAAAACTCCCAGCCGCCTTCATGATCTTTCCTTCGCAACGTATCCGAGTAGCGTGGGAAGGAGGGTGAATGTATTCACTCCCTATATTTTTAGGACCTTTAACTTTTGACATCAGCAGGCTTTCACACCATACAAACACCAAGACTATCATCAGATGATAGTTTTATATGTCTGGGATGTCTCCTCAAGCCTTCTCCAGGCCCAATTCAATCAATGAGTGAATATACACTGAATTGATTTTGCATTCATTCATAGGTTAAGTTGCTGAGGTAACACTGGTAGTAAGAAATGCAGATTAGGTATTTTTTAAGTTGATCTTTAAGAATTTACGGACAAACATGAGTGTAAGGTGGTTGGTTGTAAACACACACAACTGCACACAAGCGAAATCTTTTTTGTTCTCCCATCCTCCATGCCCAATCCATATTTCCAGTTCCCTATTATTATCCTGCTGTCAAGTTGGTTTGGATAGGTCTAGTCCAGCGAGTCTCAACCCTCCTCATGCTGCTCCTCTTTAATATGGCTCTTTAGGCTGTGGTGACCGCCCCCCCCCCCAACCATAACATTATTTTCATCGCTACTTTATCACTGTCATTCTGCTACTGTTATGAATCGGATGGCCTCTCTGAAAGGGTCATTCAACTGCCTGAGGGGTCATGCCCCACAGGTTGAGAACCGCTGCTCTTGATCTTTTTATGCGCTTTCAATGATGTATTCCTACATCTATACATATATATAATATATTTTTATATGTAAATCATTCTATTGCGGGCTCTTACAGCTCTTATACAAAGCACACATCAATTATATCAAGCACGTTTGTACACATGTTTTCATTATAAATGTCATGTATTTTTATAAGTGTGGGGACAGCAGTAGCGTAGATAGTACACCGAAAATTTCTTTTTCACTCAAGAAGACACCTCGACAATCATGTTATGTCGGTTTATTATAAATCTACTGTGCGCTTGCTTTTAAACACTGCCAATAACGTCTTGTTTTTAAATGAAGCACTTCACGGGAATACAGACGTGAAATGTGTCAACAAGATTGAAGGGCATAAAATAGAAAAACAATTCTCTCCAGACTCTCCCCTCACTTTCCACTTCCACTTTCCAGAAGCAATCACTATTCAACCCCTGTGTATCCTTTCAGAATTATTGTTACATATTCTCAAACATATTTCACTCTTTATTTATTTATTTTTATTTACTTATTTATTAATTTTTTTAGGCATCACTGCCCTCTGGTGGTGGGAGTAGGAGGCCCAGCCTTTGCTCCTGTGGAGCTGGAATTGAACCTCCATCCCAGTGGGCCACATCCCGTGCACAACCACTACGCCACCGGGGCTCAGCCCCCACTCTTTTGTTTTTAAGGAAATGGGATGATACTATACAGAGCTCTTTGGAACTTGCTTTTAGGCCTAACACCGTACCTTCCAAATTTTTCGATGGTTGGGCGTATACATCTCCTACGTTGGTTTCACTTCACAGCGACTGAACATTTCACTCTGCATAAATGTATCACATTTTACATAATCAATCTTCCACGGGGAGGGGGGGATTTAGGGTTGTTGCCTCTGTTTGCTGCTTCAAATAATGTTAAGATCGCTATCCTCGCCCTAGAAGTGCTAGTCAAACGGGACACACATTTTTAACTCAGAAAGTGATTGCTAATGGCCTCCCCAAAGATGGCAGCCAGCCACATCCTCGACCTCTTCTAAGAGACTGTCCTGCTATAGAAAACAGATATGGAAAAAGCTGGAAGTGCGCCTCGCTCTGCCCCACCAGACACTAATTGGCAACTTACAAGGGAGCTGCAGGGGAGGTCTCTAGGAATCCACCCTGGGGTCACGTTCGTTTTAATTCATCGCTTGAAAGAGCAGGCAGAAGGCAGGATAAGTACAGCTGAAGATGATAGAAAGTTTCTCGGTGGATGAATTAAGAAGACAGATGACAGAATCAAGCAGTCAGGAGTACTTGTGACGGTTAGTGAAGATGGGGACACTAACTGAAGTTCACTGCCATTGAGTTAATTCTGACTCAGACAGACCGAGCAGAAGGGAAGCCCTGCACTTGGGTACCAAATACAAATCGTGTCGTTTGAAAGTTCGGGGGCTACAAGTTTCAGGCCGACAAAGACGGGGAGGGGGAAGACTAGCATATCAGAGGTTCTCGAGGAGTCATCCATAGATGGAACGTGCCCACAGCAGGGAAGGGACAAGCCTGTCCACTCTGGGGCTGCCTGGAGGCCCCCCAAGCCTGGGGGCTTGGTTCTGAGCCCATCAGTTTTAAAGGACTATTATTAATAACCCCACACGCATCCATAGTGTAGCAACAAGGGACAGATTCCTTGTCTCAGGAGGGAAAAACAAGGGATGTTTTTAAAGGTATGGAGGCTTAGCAGATTGAGGAAGGCTACAATGGGGCTGTAGAACATATATCGTATATACTCGTGTATAAATGGAGTTTTTTCAGCACATTTTAGATGCAGTTTTTTGTGATAAAAGTAGGTGTCTGGACTGATATTCAGGTTGGCTTTTTTAAAAATCATTTTAGTGGGGGTTCATACAACTCTTATTACAATCCAGATATCCATCTATTGTATGTTAAGCACATCTGTACATTTGTTGTCCTCATCATTCTCAACAATATTTGCTTTCTACTTGAGTCCTTGGTATCTGCTCTTCTATTTTCCCCTGTCCCCATGCCTCTCTTCCTCATGAACCCTTGATAACTTATAAATTATTATTATTTTGTCATATCTTATACTGTCTGTTGTCTCCCTTCATCCACTTTTCTGTTGTCTGTCCCCCAGGATCTGCAGGTAGATCCTTATAATTGGTTCCCTCTTTCTACCCCACCTTCCCTCCACCCTCCCTGTATTGCCACGCTCACCACTGGTCCTGAAGGGATCATCTTTCCTGGATTCCCTGCGTTTCCGGTTCCTATCTGTATCAGTGTACACATCCTCTGGTCCAACTGGACTGGTAAGGGAGAATAGGATCATGATAGTGGGGCTGGGGGGAAGCATTTAAAAACTAGAGTAAAGTTGTACGTTTCATCGTTGCTACACTGAATCTTGACTGGCTCATCTCCCCCCTGGGACCTTTCTGTAAGGGTATGTCGCTTCACCTACAGATGGGCTTTGGGTTCAAAATCTGCACTCCCCGTCCTTCACAATGATATATATATTTTTTGTTCTTTGATGCTTGATACCTGATCCCTTTGACACCCTGTGATCACACAGGCTGGTGTGCTTCTCCCATGTGGGCTTTCTGACTTCTGAGCTAGATGGTCACTTGTTTACTTTCAAGCTTTTAAGACCCCAGATGCTATATCTTTTGATAGCCGGGCTCCATCAGCTTTCTTCACCACATTTGCTTATGCATTCATTTGTCTTCAGCAATCAGATCGGGAAGGTGGGCACACAATGATATGATTTTTTTCCTCAGGTCAGCTTATGTTCGAGTATGTACACTAAGTAGAAAATCTGAGTGGAAAGTATAGCCTGATAAAGTTCACTCAACATAAAGCACTTTTAAAAACAATTAAGGATCCTGAAAAATGGAATTAACTGCTGGAGGGTTAGTCAATTTCCCATTACTGGCAGTATCTTCAAGCAGGAGTGGTTGGCAAAGTTGTGGGGACTCCTTCGTTGGACTTCTGCTTGACCTAGATGGACTCGAGGCTGTGACTGAAGGCAGCCCCATGGATAATTTAATCCACCAACTGCTGCCCAGATCCTGACACGGTCCAGAGGAAATGAAAGTGTGCATGTATAAACTGCCATAGCAATTTACTGTTACTGTAACTTCTAAGATTCGCCTCATTAAACAGAGTCTGGATTCTAGATCAAACTGGGAGTGATCTGACTCAAGGTGAACAGTTATGCATGAGCCCTCATGCCGCCTTGCAATCATCAGAAAGAAAAAAAAACTGGCCTTACACTACAGAAGCACTACTTAGAGACATCCCTGGGGAGGCCTTCCCTGACATCTTATCTCAAGGAGGTTCTTCTTCCTGTTGCTTTGCACCACAGCCCCTGCCCTTGTGTGCTCCATCCGACTTCCACAGCCTGCATCTATTCTCGACTCACCGCTCCTCCTGCTAATCTAGCCTGTCAGGCCGAGAGAGATCAGAATCAACCACAGTCTGGTTTACCATTGCATCACCAGGGTCTGGCCAGCCCGGCACCGAGAAATGAGTCTATGAATCTGTGTTGAGTGGATGCCTAGATGTGAAAATACTCCTGATAGGGGACATATGGAACGAATCTGCAGTCACTGGTACCCCAAGGAACTAGTGGACAGTCCACCATGTCAGGAGGGAGCATCCAAGCAAGAATCAACAGTGCTAAAGGAAGAGGTTCAAGCTGCCCCGAAAGCAGTGGCTCCAAACAAGGCTCCAGGAACTGATGGAAGACCAAGGGAAATATTTCAACAAGCTGGAAGCATTCACTCGCCTATGCCAGGAAATTTGGGAGACACCTACTTGGCCAAATGACTGGAAGCGAGTCATATTTCTACACGTGCCAAAGAAAGGTGACCCAAGAGGATGCTTAAGTGATAGAATGATATCGCTGATTTTCACATGCAAGCAAAATATTTATGATGATCACCCAAAGGGTGCAGCAGTACCTTGACAAGGCACTGGCTGGAGAACAGGGACATTATTGCTGAGGTCAGACCGATCTGGGTTGAAAGCAGAGACTACCAGGAAGATGCTTACTTGTGTTTGATTGACTGTGCCAACGCATTTGACTGTGTGGGTCATAACAAACTATGGATCGCCTTGAGAACAATGAGAATTCCAGGACATTTTGTGGTGCTCCCGAGGAACTTGTCCATGGATCAAGAGGTGGTTGTGCAAACAAAACAGAGGACCGTTTCAGGGTTTTAAATCAGGAAAGGTGTGCAACTGGGTTGTATCCATCCTCATCCGTATTCGGTCTGTATGCTAAGCAAACAACCAGAGAAGCTGGATGCTATAACGAGAGGAAGGCATCACTGAGGTGGGAGGAAGGCTTATTAACAATCTGTGGTACAAAGACCACACAACCTTGCTAGTTGAAAGAGAGGAGGACTTGAAGCACTTGCTGATGAAGGTCACGGCTTGCGGCCTTCAGGATGACTCACAACTCAATGTAAAGAAGACCAAAATCCTTACGACCGGACCAATAGAGAAATAGCATCATGATAAGTGGAGAAGACAACAACGGGAGTTGTCAAGAATCTGTCTTGCTTCTATGCACAACGAATGCTCATGAAAACAACAGTCCGAAGATCAAAAGACAAGTGGCAGGTGGGTGAACCTGTTGCACAAGACCCCTAAAGGGTGTCGAGAAGCAAGGATGTCACTTTGAGGATGAAGGTGCGCTTGACCCAAGCCATGGTGTTTTCCGTCACCTCGTGCAGGTGGAAGTCGGGCACTGAAGACTGAAGAAGAATCGCCGCATATGCATTGTGGTGCTGGAGAAGAATATTAAAAGTACTGAAAGGTAAACAGATCTGTCTTGGAAGAAGGACGACCAGAGTGCAAGACTGGGGAAACTTCATCTCACATACTTTGGACATGCTGTCAAGGGCAGAGAAAACCCCCCGAGGAGATGGATTGACATAGTAGTTGCATCTATAGGCTTAAGCCTGGGAACAATGGGGAGGATAACCCAGGACTGTGCAGTGTTTCATTCTGTTGTGTATAGGGTTCATAAGGGTTGAAGTAGACTTCATGTACCTAATAACAATGCACATTAGGCTATGATAACGGCAGACTAGGTTATTCAGACCAACATGCCCATCAGGGGGTGGGGAACAATTACAAAAACAACTAAAAGTACTAGAAAAATGTTAAAATCATCTACTTAAAAATCGCCAAGGCGCTTACAAGACAGCCAGGAGTCACTAGCCAAAATGGAAAAGCCAGAAGTAAGTGGTGCACAAGAGTCTATTCTGACTTGAGGACACTTCTCTATCATTGCAGAAATGAATTTGGGATCTTGGGGCAAGAGGGAGACTTAGCAAACACTAGGGACCCTTGAAACCTGTAAGTCTGATAGCAGAGGCATCTCACATTAAGCTCCAATTCCAAAGGGCTACACACTCAGGGTGAGGGAGACCCAGAAGAAGCCATCCTCACACTTCCCCCCACCAGCAAGGGCGGCAAAGAAGGTGGACACAGTGGTCAGAGAGTAGACATGCAGGGAGTGTCTCTGAGGTATTGGAGGCACACAAGTGAGCTTTATCATATATGTGTTTTTCCAACTTCCAGCACTTGGGTAGTTTAGAAAGCCTCAAGCAGATCATGGAAAGGTATCTTACAAAAGTTGACAGCAACCCTTTCAAGAGAAAGGCAACACAGCCAAAGCCTCATATTATTCCTAAAAATTGATTTTCAAGAACAAATAGCATACAACCAGGCAACCAAGAACACAAAGACACATAGCACACTGGAAGATAGACCAAGCAAGAGATACAGAACCACAAACACGCAAACAAATGAGTATTACTGATTACAGGTGATGTAAACATTACACTTAACCACATTTAAAAACACAGTCTGATGTTTTCTTAAGTGAACAATAAACTAGAAGGTAAGCAAGCGATCGTTCTTAAGCTACGACCCAAAAAGCACAAGAGAAAGAACAAAAGAAAATACAAACCAGCTGGATGGGTTAGTTACGGTAGATTAGAGAAACAAATTCATAAACATGCATATGTATATAAGGGAGAGGTTCATGTACACGAGGAATGGAACATTGAGAAAGCATCCCAACCCAGTCCAGTCCAAACCCACAAGTCTGATATTAGCTCAAATGTCTGATACCAGTCTATAAAATCTCCTTCAGATTCACGAGGCACATGCAATGGTGCCAGGACAATCACCAGCCAGTGGGTGCAGAGTCTTGTGTGTCCTTGAGGCAGAAGCATCTCAGCGCTGGTAAGGGCCTCTCTGTGGTTTCTCCAGTTTCTCAGTACTGACAGGAGTCTCTATATGGCCTTTCCAGCTTTGGAGATCTGGTTCCATCAGGGTAAGCCCATGTGACTTCTCTTCCAGCAACTCCAGTTTCCAGGACTCAGGATCTATCAGAATGCTGCCATGTTGTTTTGTCAGTCGAGCATCTCCAAGGGACTGAGCCGTGAGTCTCTCCCCAACAAGGGGAAATTTTTGTGAGATTTCCCAGAATTCTCAGGGGAAAGCCATGCCCACACAGAGGTCTCACTGGCGATCTCCAAATTGACAGACTAGACTCCACCCCTACACGCCCAATCGTGAAATTGACACAAGAGTACCTGAATGCCATACCGGACATGATCCCATGAAAACTCCTGTGCTGCAAAGCACACTCTTCAGACGCCAGGACAACCCAGGATGGGAGAAACGTCTTACAAACCATTTATCTGAAAAAGGTCTAGTCTCCAGAATATGTAACGAATTTTGAATCAGAAAAGGATAAGGAAGCCAGTTGTCTACCGTGGACTGCTAGAAGCATGAATACATTTGTCTTGGATGGCAAAACTTCGTTTCACATGCTTTGGACGTGTGATCTGGATGGACCAGCCCCTGGAGAAGGATCTCACGTGTGATAAAGCAGTGGATCAAAGAGCAGGACCCTCGGTGAGACGGAATGACGCAGTGGCTGCCAGATGGACTCTGGTATCGCAATGATTGGGAAGCGCTGGGCTCAGGTCGGGGCGTGTTCCGCTCTTTGGTACACGGGGTCGCTAAGAGTCTGCATCACCTTATGAGCACCTAGAACCAACAGCGTCAAGTCCATCAGGACACGAGGATCGATCGCTTCCTAGAGTGTGTGGGTCTGAACATCTTGAAGCAGCTATGCGGAGTCTTCTTTGTTGTTGTCCTTGTTCACATCTGGATTGTGGGCCTATTGTCTTTTATTTATTTATTTTTGTTTTGGGGCATCACTGCTCTCCGGGGGTGGGAGTAGGAGGCCCAGCCCCACTGCTGGAATTGAACCTCCCAGTGGGCCGCAGTCCCGCGCACCACCACTACGCCACCGGGGCTCAGCCCGGGCCTATTGTCTTTTAAAGCTGTATAGTAACACTGCCCAGAAGTGGTTAACTGAAGGCTATTCACATAAAGCACAGCCAAGGTGTTCCGATCAAGCCCTTAGGCTCAGCAGCGTGGGTAGAAACACAATCAGAAACAGACTGTGAGCCCAGGCATCATATGTCCCAGGGAAGCAATCTGAGAGAGAGCTGTGTTGTGAACACAACAGACTGCAATAATTTCAAAATCAATAACTTCACCAAATGGCTCCCAAGATGTTAAATGAATTGTCCAAACCCCCCCTACAGTTGGTGAATGGTGGGGCCATAATTTGAATCCAGGCAGGCTGATGGCAAAGCGATTTCAAATTGTGGTACTTCACAAGTGATTCCTAATCCCTCCCCAGGCCTCAGAAGTCGTCCTCAGGTGTGTGCAAGGCCAGGTGACATGGCCGAGTAACCAGTATCTGTTGACCCAAGCTGGTAATCTGCTCCTCTAGCCACAAGAAGTCTTTCCTGGGAAGTGTGCATTTCCTCCAGACATTGGCTCTGGAAGGGGCTAGAATTGTGTTGATGTGGATTGGGTAGGGTCCAGTGGAGTTTGTCTATTTAGGGTTGTGCTGAAGTTCTGAAAATCTGGGGGACAGAAAGATGTCTTGAGGTACAGCAGCCTCTAGAGTCTCTGGCACATAGATTCTTAAAGTCGAAACTCACAGCGTGGAGGCTGCTGGTGTCCCAAGAACTAGAAAGTGTGGACGTAATGCTGCTCTACCTAGTATAGCTTCTTGGACATTTTTAGATCCCTGAGTTGATGGTGATAAGACTGTCTCACCAGAAGGACCCGGATACCATTGGAGGGGGTCGGCCGGGCATCCACATTTGGAAAAATTTTCAGGAGGAAAATTGCACTCTCCGTTCTTTCTTCGATGTAGGTCAACAGGCATCAACCTGAACGAGAAGTAGCCGGGGACCCCTGCAGGGAGCCAGTCCCAAATGGGCTGCCTCCCTTTGTCACGCAGAAACAGTGAGGGATCGTGTCTACGTGAAAGAGTAAGTTAAGGCCAAAGGTACAAATAAGCAGTGACGTCCTGAGTGCTGTGGCCTTTGGGGTCAAAGCCATCGTCCTTTGTCCAAGATTTGTTTCAAAAAGATGGGCGAGACGGCAAAACTGGCAATACAGCAAGCGTTAGGGTAGTGAGACCCCTCATTACTGTGATGGTTATTTGAGACCGTTTTCCTTTTACAGATGAAAGAAACCAAAGGCTTAGCAAGGTGAGGCTATTCGTCCCAGATGATGGAACTGGGAACTCGAACCTAAGCTTGTCTTACTTGAAAGCCAGGGAACTTGCCGTTCTAAGGAAGCAAGAAAAGCAGAGGCCTGCAGCCAGGAGGGCCAGAGAGTCCAGAAGAGGGCTTGGGCTCAAGGCGTGATGGACAGTCATGGCCTGCTTCCACCAGGCCTGCTCTGAATAAGGACAATGCTCTGTAGACGCAGAACTGTGTCGCACCTTTCCCCTCCATTCGGATCAGGTTCATACAATCGATGGCCGGGGATGGTTGAACAAGTCTGGTCATAGAGAAGAGCTGGGCCTCCAGGGGCCAGTCACAAAGGGCATCCTGGATAGAACACGTCTCTCCTCCCATCGTGGGCAGAGCACCTTCACGTGGCGCCTGGGTCTAATGACAGACATCTTAAAGTACACAGGGGCATCTCCCCTACACAGAGTAATGGCATGCTCCTCCCGTGTCTGCTTCGAGCAAGGCAATGAAGCGCGGTTCCCGCTTTCCAATGCGTCTTGTCGGGACGTAGTCACCACACATACTAGATCGCACACACCACAGTCACGTCCTCGGGGGCAATACCCAACCCGGGGAGACTGCCTTACCTCATCGGAAGAGCCATTTTCCACTCTGAATCTCCCAGCCCGTTGGATGGCTCCATCGGCATCACTGGAAATAAGCTAGGGGAGAAAAGAACAGGCCTTTAGGTGGCTGGGTAGGCCATTTGCAATTCCCTTCTGTCTCCATGTTTCCACTCAGGAGGAAGCCAAATTCAACAACGCAAGCTGGAGGGCTCGGCCTAGAAGCTGTCTCGTGTAAGTCCTGGTACCAGGACGCCGACCGTCTGTAGGAGCTCAAAAGTAAGGCACTCCTAAGCTGCCAGAGAGGTGAGCACGAGCTCATTTAGATCCGGACACGCTCCAACGGTGCCTCTCGGAACACTATTCACATGGGACAGCACACGTGGACAAGCGGCAGCTCACAGATGGCGAGACAGAAAGCCAAGTCTCAAGTTTAGCCCGCCTTCACAGCTGAGTCTGGAGAACAATTAGTGGCTGGCACGAATTCAAAACTCTACCAAAGGCAGAGAACGGTCCGGGGTTCATTCAGATGCCAAAAGGCCAACCGGCCCCGTGCAAGGCAGGCAGACGGGACTCCAGCTCCGGTACAGGGAGGCTTACAGAGAAATCGTGCTTCAGGGACCGAATGCTAGGAAGAGATTCATGAAAAGGAGACCAGGGCTTGGCAGATCTGTCCTAAAATTACTGACTCAAGATTTAACTTCTCTTCTCCTTTTTAGATTTCTCCGCAGGATCCTGGGAAAATGGCATGTCTTAAAAAAATTGCTTTTTAAAACCTTTTATATCGGCTCACAACTTGCAGCAAGATTTTCCAACAATTCCAGACTCATTATAACACATTTTCCCAAAGGGACAATATCTCGTCACATCAATGCAAGGCTTACCCAGTAAGGTAGATACTCAATTTTATAAGAAAAATGGTTGTCTCATCTTTTCATGTGTGTTTCAGAGAGATGAAGGTGTGAAAACATTTTAAAAATTCAGGGAAAACAAATTTTCTCAAGGAAAACCATAAGAAAAACATTGATAACTTTTTTCAGGGTGAATATAAAACGAAGTGCTGAACACTTACTGAGTTTGTCTATAGGCTTGTACTCATCTGACGTATATATAATATCCATGAAAACAGGAATATTTTTATAAAGCAATCTATTAAAATTTTTTTTTTTTTTTTTTTTTTTTTTTTTACAAAACAACCTTATCACCTTTAAAGAATTCTCCCATTACACTTTATACATTTGTCAAATTTGTGATTCCACTCTTGGAAACATTTTTCAAATTCATCTGTTTGGATAGCTGACAGTACCTCCCTTGCTTTCCCTTCACCTCTTCTATGTCGTCACATATATCATCAAGTTGCTGTCCTTTCATGCCCCTCTTCATTCATGGAAATAAAAAAAGTCGCATGGAGTGAGGTCAGGTGAGTAATGTGTGTGGGGCGAAAGAGGCATGCTGTTTTTGCCAAAAACTGGTGTGAAATGACTGTGTGAGCAGGTGCATTGTGGTGGTGGCAAAGCCAGTCCCCCATCTGCCACAAATCAGGTCTTTCTGGTCACACACTGTTACACTATCTTTTTAGAACCTCTAAGTAGAAAGCCTGGTGCAACAAACTCCAACAATTTCATCCGTTGGGGAACTTGACAGATGTCCAGAATGAAGTTCCCCATCAGTCGACATTTCACCTTTTTTTTGAAACGAGAAAACCACGCATGCACTTGCGTTTTTCCTACAGCGCTGTCCTTGTAAATTATATTCCACAGCACAATAGTTTCTGTGGCATTTTTCCAGAACAGAAAACAAAAATCTCACAGCCACACACTGTTCGCTTAAAGCAGCCATCACAAAAAAAAATGAGGTTTGAATGAAACTGCTCTAACGGAAAAATTCACTGTGGCCAGAGAGGACCTTCTCAGGGGACACCACGGGGTGCACTAACTCAAATTAGTTTCCCATCCCACAAGCGACACCCATTTTGTTTCATGACCTTACTTGCAATTCCCTCAACATGACATCGCGCTTCCCATTGCCTTCCATGTTTCTCTATTCCCATTTGTCATTCTTTCTCATCCTTCCTGCCTTCTACACCGTGTCAAATGTGCTTGTCAAACCTTCTACACCAGGTAAGTGTCCCCCTTTGGTCTTCTTTGACGGCCTGTTCTGAAGAGCACACTCCTCACCGGTTTTATTATTTACTCTTTAAGTCTATTGTTTGATGGGAAGGTAACTTCTAGGGGTGGGTCTTGGTCCAGCATCATTTAATTCTCACAATAATCATCGGTGGCAGGCGCGGTTATGATGCTCCCTTACAAATGAGGAAGCAGAGGCACGGGAAGGTAAAATAACTACATCTGATCATCATATAACAGATACACGTCATAACGGATGCATAAACACGAGCGGTCAGATTCCAGAAGCTTTTGGTCCTCATCAAGCCACCACCTTGCCGAATCCTGTTCTGTGGACTGCCGATGCGAAGCGCCATACCTCACTTTTACCCTGAAAAAATCCTTGCTACAGATAAATGAAGAGCCTATGTCCACTCGGCTATGGATGGCATCAGGTCACTACCCTGTCAGTAAACGAACGCCGAGCAACGGAGATGGAGCACAAGGAAGAGGGAGGCTTCGGTCTCCTGGGGCCACTGCCGTCTCTCGCACGGGAAATACCCGGGAGCCAGCGTCGGCTTCTTATTTGTTTGTGGACTTCTGATCACGAGCTATAAAAGTGCGGTTCATAGCAAATGGGTTTCAAATAAGTGTTACTGGCACAGGCTGCCTAAGGACTTCTGGAGAAGCATGTGCGGGTCTCACCCGGACTTTGAAGAGAGAGTGTGTATATGTGAGTGACGGAGAGAGACACAGACACACACACGGAGTTCATGAGTGCCTGGCCCACATATATAAGGAGAGAGGGTGAAAACTTGCTACCCCTGATTTAGAGGTTGACCGATGCAGTCCTGACTTCAGCTAGCCTCACCTAGGCCTCAAAAGCTTGAGGGAGGAGCCAACTCACCAACTCACGGATTCATGCAGAGAACAGCTGTCTGCTAGACACGGCCCCTAGGGCCCTTTTCCTTTGTTGAAATTAGAACAAGTTTATACTTGCCCTGCTTCAAAGCTTCAAGACCGAAGCAAAGAAGGACAGGATGAATGATTTTATGGTTCAAAGGAATTCAGTTTCTTCTGGATTTAGGATCTTGAAACCCATAAAGAAGCTGGACTCTGACCTCAGGCTAATGTGCTTATGAACCCTCTCATCTTTACCATCTCTCCCATGACCATCTGGATGAAGCCGAGCCACCAGCGTCTCTCACCTGGATCACTGCAGCCCCCTCCTAACTGATCTAGCTACCCACCCACGATGGCTCCTCTCCCGCGCTCTGCTCACACTGCACCCCGGTGCTCGGGGCAGATTTCAAAGAGGATCCTGTCTCACCTCCACCCCAACTCCGCTCCTTCTCACCAGAGCACTTCACGAGTGGTGTTCCCTGCCCGGAATGCCCTTGACTCCCACCTGCCCCTCCTGAACGGTCACTCATCTATTAGTTCCACTGTAGCCCCCACTGCTCAAGGACACCTTTTTATGATCTCACGGCCAATCGAGATCTCAAAGATCTTAGAGACCTCAAGAGAGTGGTGATTTCTGCTTCTCGGCACGAGGACGTGATTACTGTTTCTCTCCCTCCCACGTTCTCTCCGCGCCTCAGAGATCGGCTGAACACAGGGACTGTGATGGGGCTTTGACAGTTTGTGGGGGAAGTCTATCATCTTTTCATTTCGCTTTCCCACAGACTCTTTGCAGCTTCCTCACCTGTCGGCTTCTTCTCACCACTGTAGACAGAGCAAAGGACACTCCCCGATGGAGTAGACAGGTAGTAGCTATTTAGGAAACACAATCAAAAATATAGAAAC
Organism: Nesogale talazaci; assembly: GCA_004026705.1. Classification (NCBI taxonomy): domain Eukaryota; kingdom Metazoa; phylum Chordata; class Mammalia; order Afrosoricida; family Tenrecidae; genus Nesogale; species Nesogale talazaci. Next base: position 78,059 of record PVJH01007379.1, on the reverse strand, counting down.
GGGCGAGGGTCGAATCCCTACCAAAATGACCAAAGGAATAGAAGGACAGGAATAGGATCGAGTCCAACCCCGGAACCCAGAAGGCGATCGTTCATGTTGCAAAGGAATTGCAAGGAAGCACGACCAGGTCCATCATGAAGGAAAGACACACGTGAAAGACAGGCCAGAAAGTAGGGATTCACTGCAGGCGAGAGGAGAGAGAGTTACGCCGAGTAGCAACTTGATCAACTCTGGCCGGGCCACAGTGACCTCCTTCAGCTCATGCTGGCAGGATCCTGATGTGAGAGGGTGAGAGGGTCCTTAGGGGAGTGAAGGGAGAAGATCCTGCCAGCCATACTGGGAAGTGGGTTCAGCACTGGCACAGAGAACAGCAGCCCCGGTGCTGCCTCCCCCCTCTCCAGCTTTCCCCCAGCCAGGGTGAGCAGCTTACTACACACACCAGGCAGGGGCACTGTGGTTGCTGAGGCCTGATGAGGCCTGGCCCACCAGCTGAGCTCAAAGAAGACAGTGCCCTCGTAGACTGCAGCGAACAGAGAGACAGAAACACGAACCCTGCCGAGAAGAACACTTATCACAGGGCAGTCAAGTAGATTGCCGGGACGCGGCCTCCACTGGTCATTTTCTAGTATTCCACACAAAGTTCTGATCTGGAGCTGAGCCCTGGTGGCATAGTGATTGTGTGCGGGGCTGCGGCCCACAGGGTTGACAGTTCAAATCCAGCAGCAGCTCTCCAGGAGTAAGGCTGGGCTTCCTACTCCCACCCGGGCCCCAAAAAGTTCTGATCTGGTCAAGTAAAGCTGCAGAAAGAATAGACTCAGGCATCCATGAGTTCTAGCATCCTCCATTCTGTCCAGCTGCCATGGGAACCGAGTTGTGGCTGGACACATGACGAGGCTACATTTCCCTTAAGATGGCCACTTCACTTGATTCTCTCCAGTGGAGGGCGAGCCCATGTCACAATGGCACTCATGATTCTTCGGGCACTCACGACTCAGTGCCTTCTTTCCCTCTCCACACGGGCCAGAGCCCTGCGGATCAGCGAGACCTTGGGAGTCCACAGGGAAGGCAGTGGGTTTATCATAAGCCTGAAACCTTAAGACCATCTGATTGACTGGGTGCGTTAGACTTGGTCTTTAAGCCACTGCCTCTGGAGGTTCTATCTCGGTGCGGCAGTTATGAACTTGTGTCAGTTTCATGATTGGGAGTGTAGGGGTGGAGTCTAGCTTGTTAATCTGGAGATAGCCAATGAGTAGCCAATGAGGCCTCTGTGTGGGCATGGCTTTCTCCTGAGACTTCTGGGAAATCTCACGGTATTTCCAAATTGGAGAAGGGAGACTTGACTCACTGAGATGACGAACTACTGACAAGACGACACCTCGATCAGCATGCTGATCGATCCTGATTCCTGGAGAATGGAGGAGCTGGAGGAGAGGCCACACGGGTTTGGCCTGATGGAGCCAAACCTCTGGTGCTGGAGAAGCCACATGGAGACTCCTGCCAGTGCTGAGATGGTTGGAAGGTGACGGGGGGCCCCCTACAAGCGCTGAGATGCTTCTACTGCCACCGGACACACAAGACTCTGCACCCACTGGCCTGTGATTGTCCTGATGTCATTGCACGTGCTTCATAAGTTGGAAGGAGACTTTATAGACTGGTATGGGACATATGGACTAATATCGGACTTGTGACCTTGGATTGGGCTGGGTTGGGCTGCTTTCTCAATGTCCCATTCCTCTCGTATATAAACCTTTCCCTTATATCCATATGCATGTCTATGAATTTGTTTCTCTAGTCTACCCGGACTAACACACCCAGCTCATACAACCCCCACCCCCACCCGAGGAAGAACCAAGGGCAGGGGGAAATCATAGAACCAATGACCAGTCTACAGCTTAAAAAGTGTAACCTGAGCTGAGGTGCTGGAGTAAATGTCTGATGGGCTGAAAAAGAAGCACAAGGGAATTTGGGGACAATTCTACTTATTGCAGTAAGTTTGGAGAATCAGTGAATCTATGAAAATGACATAATCTGGGAATAGGAAAAAATGGCTGTCGAATGAAAAACATGACCTTAGTATTTGAAATGCACTGACCTTCCCAGTGCCAGAACTAGACCCTGGGCAGGAAATGCCCTACAAGAGTCACTAGAAGACCAGAGTGATAGTTAGATGACGGAGACTGTAGGGGGGGCCAGGCCAGACCTCGTGCTTGGTCAAGTGGAGGGACGTTGTGGCCGCAGTGACAGGCTGGGGCTTAGGACAACTGCAAGGATGGGGTGGGGTTTCTTTCACTTCTGCAAGGTTTCTTTCACTATGGGTTATAACCAACTCACAGACACCCACCAGCAGCAGCAACACCAATACCGACGCCAGGGTGGAATCTCACCAGGTGCCTTCACGGGGGTGTGGCCTTCTGACAGGGAGGAGTCTAGGACTCTCTCTCTCTCTGACCTCACCTCCCGTTTGCTGGCCCTCTACAGCCAAGCCTGAGCACTGCACCCCCTGCCATCGGGGGGCCTATGTCACTCTGCCCCCACCTGCTTCCCTGGCCCACCATTCCACATCACCAGCACCTGGCTGCATGAGTCCGAAGAGGAACTTAGGCACTAGCATAGAATTTAGGGACTTCAGTTGGGCTGGGCTATCCCCAAGTCACTAGGTTTTTTCCTTCTCTGAACATGAATTTCCATGCCCTTAAAATTGGGACCATGACTGTGCCTACTTAGGCTGGTGGAAAAGATGAACGAATATGATATAATACATATAAAAAGCCTAGAACAATGCCTGGATCTAGTCAGTGACCAAGCACGTTCGTTCTGACTCGTATTATTGGCAGCATGATGAACCATTTTCGTGCTGCCTTTAAATGCTCAGAGGTTCTCTGTCAGCATTTGTCCATCTATCAAACATTATTGAGAAACTCTTTCTGATCCTGTATTAAACGTTGGACTTATAAAGATAAATGCAATATGATTCTTGCCCTGGCGGAGAGCAAAGCCTTGTGGGACACACACACACACACACACACACACACACACACACTTCTAAACAGATAACCATGACACAACCTGATTAACCACCAATAACAACAGAAACAAGCCCCGGATGCTGGAAGAGGCCAGAGGCTGGAGCGATCAAGTCTGTCTAGAGGTGCCGGGGGGAGGGGTTGCAGCGCTCTCGTGTAATTTATTCTGAGAGATGTCCAGGACCTTCTAGAAGATGATTTCCAACATAAGCAGCTTTTAAAATCTGCTCAAGAGCCCTGGTGTGATTCTGTTCTGTGCAGCTGGCTGATCTCAGCAAGTGAAGTGGTTTGGCTCGGCTCTCCTCCCCGCGCCCCTACGTGGGCGCCAGACCCCAGAGCCGGTGGGCACAGACACGAGCCCCGTGAAGCCGTCAAACTGTCTTTGCAGGTGTGAACTCAACGAGAACAAGCGACCTCATTTCAAGGTGGATAACAATGCAAATGAGCACCCCTTATCTCAAAGAATGGTTGGTTCAGGGCAGTGGTTCCTCAACCTCCCTCAGTTAGGACAGTTCCTCATGTTGTGGTGACCCCCTCCGCCCCAGCCCAACCATTTTCGTGGCTCCTTCATCGCTGTCATTTTGCGCCTGTTATGAATCGGGCCACCCCCATGAAAGGGTCTTTCGACCAGCAGCGGGGTCAAGACCCACGGGGTGAGAACCGCTGATTTAGGGGCTGGTAGGATGCGTGAAGTGTACCTTGCTGAAGCAGAGGCAATGACTTATGAAGGCAGTCCAACGCAACAAAGGCTGCACACTTTGAAAAGGGGTGACCAGCCCCCAGTCGCCCTTCGGGGCTTTGAGATACCACCACCTGTGGCCTGATGATCGATGACGTGCGGCTACTACTGTGGAGTCAGTCGCCACTCACAGTGACCTTGGTGGACCTTGGTGGACCACCTCTGGGGTGGTTTCTGAGACTTTGACCCTTGGCTGGAGAAGACCTCTGCATCTTTCTCCTGTCGAGGTGAAGGTGGGTTCGAAATTCTCTTTTGAAAAAAAAGGACTTAAACCCCAAATCAGACAAAGTCACACTCACATCCATGGAGTCAAGGCTGATCCCGAGCGACCCCCTGTGGGTTTCCGTGACTGCAAGGGCTGATGGGAGCAGGAAGCCCAGTGTTCTCTGGAGGAGGGCTTGGTGGTTTCAAACTGCTGACGGTGAGGCTTGCAGCCCAACGCATAATCGCATAAACACATACCCCACCAGGGCTCCTAAAAGGATTCACTTTTGCAGAAAACATTCAAGCTGACAGTGCAAGCCACCAGAGATAAAGATGGTTCTCTTCACCAACAAACAAACAACAGCCCCAAAGGACTGGCGTGGAGTCAATTCTGACTTATAGAGACCCTGGAACACAGGGTAGAAGCGACCTGCTGGGTCTCTGAGACGGGAGCAGAAAATATCATCTTTCTCCAGTGCAATGGCTGGTGGGTTAGAACTACTGACCTTGTGGTTAGAAGCCCCGATTGTAACCTACTTACGCCGCCAGGGCTCCTCCCTGGTAGGAGCCGGTTCATCAATTATATGAAGAACTGCTCCCGGATAACCAACCAGGAGGCTCTTCAAGATCTCTGGCAGGGAAGGAATAAACAGTTTGCTAAAATTTTCCATCTTATATAATTGCTGGAGCCGTTGATAGCTGGCTGTCCTTTTTTCATGATGCCAGTGAGAACTTCCCCTACCGTGTCTGGTAAATGTCGGCCAGGTTCCTTTGCCAAGGATGTGCTGTCCAAAAGGACTGCTTAGTATTTAAAGGTGGCATCCCACCTCTGCTTGGTTTTTAAGTAGGTATGGCATGCTATGATCAGACCTACCATATGCCGGGGTCAGGCAAATGGAAATTGTGTGTGTGTGTGTGTGTGTGTGTGTGTGTGTGAGAGAGAGAGAGAGAGAGAGAGAGAGAGAGAGAGGTGAAATAAACACGGTATTTTAATTAAAAGAGGAAGATCTGCTCCAGAAAGGCAGATCCATTTGACTCTGTATGCAAATCATATGCACAACTTAGAATGTACTGCTTAGAGACAAAAGCTTAAGTATCTTTTTCATAAAAAAATATGGGGGAAGGCTTCCATATGGGGGAAGATGAGTCATTCTCCAATTTCGAATGCTGCCCGGGGGCCCCGTCTGGTGGTCACATTCAGTCCACTTCCAGGTCGACAGAGACAAGAAAGGGTCCCGGGTCAGGGGTCAGAGGAGACGCTCTCTTCCTCCCGCTCTCCACCTTGATCCTGTTCTGCCTGTGCCAGGGAAGTGGGGAAGAGGACGGTAGGACTTGGCTGAAGGAGAATGACCAGGGCCTCAGGGCTGGCCTGGTGTTCTTATCTGACTCACCCTGGTCAGCACTCCAGCAAACAGCGTTCATCATGATGCTGTATCTGACCATGCCTGAGTTTCTGGTTTTCTGTCCTCTCACTTGACTCCACAGGCCTGCCACCCACTCCTAAGATCTGCAGGTCCTCTGGCTCACACCGGCACAGTTCTGCCATCGCAGGACGGGATCCAGGTGAGCCCTCCTCCCTCCCAACTGCATCGTTTTGACAGCTCTTCTCGCTTGGGATCCATGGTCGATCACACCGGTGCCACACTTACCAGCACACAGATCTTGAGTGCTGCTGACTTTTCTGCAGGTCCCAGATCCAATCGCCCCTGTCAACTAAATTCTCACGCGTCCTCTTTTGAATTCAAAAAGCAAAAGTCTCTAGGGGACTAAGGCTGCAATACACTCACGCCCCTCGACGATGGCTGGACTCTCCATGGTGGCCTTGTGTGTCCCTGAGTTGATGTTAACTCATAGCGAGCTCACAGGGCAGGCTAGACCCACCCCATAGGGTTTCCTAAGCTGCTGTCTTTCTTTCTTTTTTTTTTTTGGGGGGGGGCATCACTGCCCTCAGGTGGTGGGAGTAGGAGGCCCAGCCTTTGCTCCGTGGAGCTGGATCGAACCTCCATCCCAGTGGGCCGCAGTCCCGCGCACAACCACTACGCCACCGGGGCTCAGCCCCCTTTTTTCTTTCTTTTTACTTTTAGAAAATGATGGAGTTTATTGAAGACACAGTTGACAAATAAAGGTAACATCTTGACAAGAGTGTCAGAAAGGTTCCCAAGATGATAGCAACATCCACAAACTTTAAACCATATCATATACCAAACTTTAGTTAAAAAAGGATGAGAACAGAGGTGATGATAGTCACATAGCACTGTCTTGAGGAAAATGAAAATAATTACTGATTTACTTTAAACTTTACACTCTTGGAGTCTGCTTGCTTCTTAAAATGGACTGATTAGAAACAAACAAATAAATACAGCATATCAAGCAAACTGGTCTCATTAGTTTATCTAGACTCAAAAGTGGTTTCTAGGGGCCAGTTTTTCCCAGTCTGGCTAGGGACAATGGCCTATGTGGGCTACCACAGGTTTGCAGGAGAGTTGGAAATCTGGATTACTGAGGAATTAAAATTATTTCATTGTTCTTTCTCTTGGAGGATGATTCTGCTATATAATCTTGGATGATCAAAAATGTGCAATAACGGAAGTCAGACACCACCCAGCTTCTTCTGTCTTCATTGTAAGGGGAAAAAAGGCTGCTCGTGAAGATGATGAGACGTGTAGCCAAGTTTCTCCTGGGAGTCTGGGTTCTCTTTCTATCTTTTGTCCCAAACAAATGGAGATCAATGGTTGCACATCAGATGGCCAACACAGACTTTAAGAGCCTGGGCACCTCATAACTAGGGGGTAGAACAGACACAGAAGCAACACCTTAAGCCAACTCTCTGAAATTGCCCACTAAATCTTGACCCTGAGGTCTTTGAGCTGAGGAAACAAATCCTGTGAGGGTTTTTAAAATTTAACTTTAACTTTTTATGGTGAATTGGGTTTTACGGAGCAAGTCAGCTTTCCAGGCAACAGTTCATACATATTGTGCTTCGTGTCACTGATTGAAATCTCCACAACTTAACAGTACTCATTGCAGTTCTGTGTCCTGTTTCTATTCCTCCTTCTCCCCACTTCCTGCGTTCTGAACTGTGTCTTTGGGTAAAGGCTGCCCTGGGATCTTGTCTGGCTGGTTGTGCTAACTTAGGAGTGTATAAATTCCCTAGTGTCATTGTTTACCTTGCAGATTACTTAGCTGAAAATGGAGTTAGAGGGGTGAGCTCTGTGTCAGGTCTGGAGGGTGTCTAAGCGTAGTGGTCACAGAGCATTCTTCTGCATTTTGTTCACAGTCTATCCAGGATCTTCCAAGGCAATCATTTTCTGAGTATCTGAAAGTGACTGGTAATGGTAATTCTTCTGGTGTCGGGGTCCTGGTCTACTTGTATGGTCTAGTAATGAGATGATTGGATTCATTGTTCCCATGTGTCTTTTAACTTTCTTTCCTCTCCTTTCCCCTAGATCTGTGGGTTGTGACGCCATTGGGGGTTGAATGACCCTTTCACAGGGGTTGCCTGATTCATAACAGTAGCAAAATTACGCTTCTGAAGTAACAATGGGAATAATTTAATGGTTGGGGGGGATGGGCGGTTTTCACCACAATATGAGGAACTGTGTTAAAGGGTCGCGGCGTTAGGAAGGTCGAGAACCACTGCTCTAGATGGAGAACTTGGTTAATGTTGACTCTGGATCCTGGCTCAGCAGCCTGCGGACCTTGGGTTCGTTCACCTCTGCGGGCAGCAGCTTGCTGTCTGATCGACCAGTCTTGGGAGCTCTCAGCTCCTGAAGCTGTGTGAGTTAGAAGAAGTCTTCAGCTGATAGCTGTCCCAGAGACTTGGAACTTGCCAGCCATTGTGAGCCATTTCCTTGATAGAAACCTCTCTGTACACTGGGCCGCAATCCATAAGGCCAACAGTTTGAAACCACCAGGCACTCCTCAGGGGAAAGATGTGCCTTTTTATTCCCATAAAGAGTTACGGTCTTGGGACCTCGCCGGGGCAGTTCTGCCCTGTCCTGTGGGCTCACTACGAGGCCTCAACTTGAGGGCTGTGGGTGAGGGAACCGGAAGTTCCAGACCCTTGAGCTTGGCCTACAAGACCTTTTCATGATTCGCTGCCATTTGCTTCATCCTGTGCTGGCATCGTTTTTAAAGTGGTGCTTCGCAACATTTTCTGCACCTGGAACCACCTGCCGTTCGGAACCACCAGCTTTCTCCTTGGGAGAAAGACAGGGCTCTCTGTCCTCTGGGAAACAGCTCCAGACCCAGAAACTCACAGGGCCGTGATGAGTGGGCATCGACTCAGGACATCGATAAGCCTCACCGGTTTTGCTTCTCTGGAGAACCCAGCCCCAGACAACAGGATCAGCAAGAGAGTGTGTGAAGCCCGTGCTGTGACGTTCCGCAGAGCCTGGCTCTCAATGTCTGTCCTAAGCGGTAATCCTGATGGAAGCAGGAAATTACATCTTTCTCCTGCAGGACACTCGGAGGGCTCGAGCCACAGACTGACTCTTTGAGAGCAGGAAAACCGAATCAAACCAAACCCAAATCAAACGAACAGCAGTTTGCCGCAGACCTGATCACACTGACACCTCATGATCACCCAGGCTCGTGTGCGTCTTCCATCAGGCATCAGAGACACAAAACAAAACAAAAATCATATCAGTGGGAATGAGGGGGAGGGCAGAGTGGAGACCCCAGGCCCATCAGTAGTCAATTGGACACCCCCTGTCAGAAGGAAGAGATGAGCCAGCCAGGGTGCAGTATAGCACCCACATAGCATACAACCTTCCTCTGGTTCTTTAATGCTTCCACCCACCCCACTCTCATGACCCCACTCCTATCTTACAAATCTGGCTAGACCAGAACATGTATTCTGGTACAGATAAGAGCTTGCAACACAGGGATTCAGGGCAGATAAACCCCTCAGGACCAATAAGGGGAGCAATGAGACTTGGAGGACAAGGAGGGGGCGGTAAGGGGGAACCAATCACAATAATTGATGTAAGCCCCCCCCCCCCCACTGTAAGGGGTGTGGACAGTAGAAAGGTGGGTGAAGGGAGACAGTAGTCAGTGTAAGACAGGGAAAAAAGACAAAAAATAATTTATAGATTATCAAGAGGACATGGGGGAGGGAGGAAGGGAAAAAATGAAGAATTTATACCAGGGGCTCAAGTAGAAAGAAAATGTTTTGAAAAAGATGACGACAACATAGGTACAGATGTATGTTTGACACAATGGATAGATAGATGTATGGATTATGGTAAGAGCTGTAAGAGCCCCCCCCAAAAGAAAATAGACAAACCAGTCTGTACCACCAAGACTCCCTAGATTGCCTTTAATAATTTCCAGTTTGTTATCCATTCTTTTCCCGCTATTACATTTCCTACCTTGCCTCTGATTTGTTAGTAACCAAATCACCACTCCAGGAAGATTTCTTTTTCTAAGAGATAACCTTCCCCAGCAAGTGGGATTGAGAATATTTTCTTTTGTGAGCTATGTAAATCTTGGGAGCCACTGGACCACAGCAGAAAGAAGTCAGGCACATTCTAGCTCATTCCAGCAATACTCTATAACATGAACATTAACTAGATACAGGAAATTGATCGGGGAGCTTTGCATAACCACCAGTCATTCAAATATTTAGTTTGGAGAAACTAACAGCACCTAAAAGGGCAATGAGAGTCGAGAGCAAGTTATCCATTCTCTATGTTGAAAAACACAAGGTCTGAATTACTCTGGTAAAAGATTCTGTATAAAGGAAAACAAAAATCCCCATAAACAAACCAACAAACCAAAAAGTCAACACCCAACCTGAAAACAGTGATCAAAATGCTCCACAGGGTCCTGGAAACTGAAATAGGACGCACACGTACGTCTGACAATCTTTTACAGCAAAACCTAAGCAAGCTTTTAGACAAGCAGTTGCTGCCCCCCAGGGAAACAGAAGACATGATCTCTCTGCAACGAAGTGTAACAAGCTGGTGGAATTCAGTGAGAGAAAAATTATCTTTGGAGGAGAAAACCAGCGTGTTAATTGTAACAAACAAAACAAAAATAGTACTAAAGAAAATACATTTGACGTGTTCCCCCAGATTGGAACGGATCATAGTGAAATTTTTAATGTAAGGGGAACAAAAGACTGTTGTAGAGGACAGAGCAAAGGATCTTACTGTTTCAAGGGGTAAAATTAAGCAATAATCAAAGACAAAGCCGAAGAAAATACTCATCCTTGGGAAAAGACTTGGTTCTGAGAGGCATTTTAGGCAAAATTAATGATAACACAAATTATAATGACTAGAAATGATTGGGGACATTATTTTGAAATCTTTGAAAAAATCTACACAGAGACGGTTACCAAGAAAAAAAAGGTGGGGGGGAACTATGACGGCATGGAGCGGGAAACCAGTGGAAGGGTCTGAGGACCCAGTCCCCAGCCCAACCACGTGGACAGTTGCCCCTCCTCCAGAAGAATTTACTTTAGAGGACAGCACTAAAGTTTGGGGGAGAGGGGCATGTCTGACCAGAATACATGAGAGCAAATGAAGAGGGATGGAGAGAGAGTGGAGTGCACCCTGGCTCACCAAGCCCTGAGGATGATTTTTCCACTCAGAACAGCCAACGCACAGAGAGGACCAGATGGCCAGCTCCACTGTGAGACACAACATTCCTCACTGACCTATGGCCCTACAACATGGGAGACACAATGTCCGAATTGCATCTGGTCTGACCCATCACACCGAGGAAACCACTAAGGGCGTGCCACAGAGTAGCGGGGGGAGCAGAGCATGGAGGTCCTGAGGGAGTGCCAAGGATAGATATTGGGATCAGGACTTGGAACTCCATTGGACTTGCCCAGAGGTCACTCCTAGAGGTCAACAAACAGATTTTGAAATATTTACAGATTTTTCTTTATTATTATCATTATTTTCATTTATTTACATATTTGTTCTGGACATTGGTTATTTCTTGTGATAGTCATCACTTTGTTTTCTTTCGTCACTTCATCTTGCCATGTCTTGTTTTTTTGTGTGTATATTATTATCTCTGCAGGTCTATCTAGATAAGATAGGCTGGATGATCAGCCTGGAGAAGAAAACGATGGGACCGATGGTTCCCAGGGGGTTATGGGAGAGGGGGAGGTGGTGGAAAGGAGGTGGTGTTGACCAACCCAGGGACAAGGGAACAACAAGTAATTCAAAATCAGTGGCAAGGAGAGTGTGAGAGGCCTGGTAGGGCTTGATCAAGGGCGACATAACAGAGAAGAATCACTGAAATCCAAATGAAGACTTAGCATGATAGCGGGATAAAAGGAAAGTAAAAGGAAATAGAGGAAAGATCTAGGAGGTAAAGGACATTTACATAGGTCTAAATACAGGCATGTAATAGGTAAATATATTTATATATGATGGTGGGGAAATAGATCTATGTGCATATACTTATAAGGTTAGTATTAAGGCAGCAGATGGACATTGGATCTCCACTCAAGTACTCCCTCAATGCAAGAACTTTGTTCTATTAAATTGGCATTCCATGAGGCTCACCTTCCCGACACGATCACTGAAGACAAATGTGTGCATAAGCAAAAGTGGTGAAGAAAGGTGATGGTGCCCAGCCATCAAAAGATATAGGGTCTGGGATCTTAAAGGTAGATAAGCAGCCATCTAGCTCAGAAGCAACAAAGCCCACATGGAAGAAACACACCAGCCTGTGTGACCACAAGGTGTTAAAGGAATCAGGTATCAGGCATCAAAGAACTAAAAATTATATTATTGCAAATGAGGGGGAGGTTGTACAGGTTGGGGACCCAAAATCCATCTGTAGATAATGGACTGCCCCATACAGAGGGGTCACAGGGAGGGGATGGGCCAGTTAGAGTGCAGTGTAGCAATGATGAAACATAGAACTTTCCTCTAGTTCTTCAATGCTTCCTCCTCCTCACTATCATGATTCCAATTCTGCCTTACAAATCAAGCTGGACCAGAGAATATACACTGGCACAGATAGGAACCGGAAACATAAGAAATCCAGGACAGATAATTCCTTCAGGATCAGTGGTGAGAGTGACAATACTGGAAGGCTGGAAGGAAGGTAGGGTAGGAAAGGGAAACTGATTGTAAGGATCTACATATAATCTCTTCCTTGGGATAAGGACAACAGGGAAGTGGATGAAGGGAGACATTGGACAGTGTAAGATATGACAAAGTAATAATAATCTATAAATTATCAGGGATACACGAGGGACGGGGGATCAGGAAAGGAGGGGGAAAATGAGGAGCTCATGCCAAGGACTTAGATAGAAAGCAAATGTTTTGAGAATGATGAGGGCAATGGATGTACAAATTTGCTTGACAGGCAATGGACGTATGTATGCATTGTGATAAGAGTTGTATGAACCTCCAATAAAATGATTTTTTTTTAAAAAAGGGAACTGCTTCAAAATCCTCTTCAGAACATGAAAGGGCATGTGATCATATTGGATTGACTAGTGCTGCCCCAGATGCATGTTCCCTCGGAGTCTCACACTGTGACCTCTTTGGGACAGACTGTGTTGGCAGAGACATGGAGTTAAGTTGGGGTCACACTGTATCAGAGGGGGTCCTAAACCTACCGACTGGGACCCGTATGAAAGGGAGGTCGCCCAGCGAAAGAGCACCGTGAAGAGGAAGGCAGAGATTGGAGGGAGGCAGCTACAAATCCAGGAACACCAACGGTTTCTCAGCGCCTCCAGAAACTTGGAAGGCACAAGAAGGATTCTTTCTTAGAGCCTTGAGAAGGAGACTGCCCTGTCAACACCTTTATTTCAAAACCCAAACGCTTGATTGGGGACCTTAAAATTCTGAGCCAATACATTTCTGTTGTTTTAAGCCATCCCGCCTGCGCTAACTTGTTCTGACAGCCATAGTTACAGAATAGATTGCGCATGTATGGATTACAGAAAGCTATACAATAACAAATCGAGATTTGTAAAGTTTTGGAAGAAAAGATGAGGACTCGGAATCTTGAAGCTCAGCTGTTAATCTTGTGAGAAGGCATATCTTAGAGACATGCTAAAAAAAACGGACTGAGGAAAGACAGCCCTGTGTGCTGAATACAAACTCCAAGACAGGCATGCCCGCAGCTACCGTTCTTTGCTGCTGCTCTGCAGCTCAGGCTCTCTGTGTTGCTAGGCGCTGTCAAGTGGGTCTGGCACACAGCAGCCCCATGGACAACAGAACAAAATGCTGCGCGCGCGCGTGCGCGCACGCACACACACACACTCACACACCGTCACCATGAACTAGCTTCACAACGGTTGCTATGTTGGGGCTCACGTTGCAGTCCCGGTGCTAATCATCTCCTTGAGGGTTGGGGCAGTTATGGTCAACTTGAGAATGGGTGGAGCCTAGCCTGACAATCAGGTCATAACCAAGGAGGCCTCTGTGTGGGCATGGCCTTCTTCTGAGGATTCTGGGGACCCCTGCTTTCCTCCCTGGAGGTGGGGCACATGCACTCTCCCTGTGACACGTTCCTGTTGACAAGCCACATGGAGCTACAGTGATGGAGCCAAGAGCCCTGGAGCTGCAGGAGCTACCTGGAGACCCACACAAGTGCTGAGATGCTTCCACCGCTACTGGATCCCCAAGACTTTCCCCCCACTGGCCTGTATCTTCCTGCATTTGATGCCATTGCCTGTGTCTCATGAGTCTGAAGAGGAATTTATAGATTGATATTGGACAGATGGGCTAATATTAGACTCATGGACTTCATCTGGACTGGGCTGCGCCGTTTTCTTAAGACACAATCACTCTTTCCTATAACGTTCTCTGTTACATGCATATGAGTGTCTCTGGATTTGCTTCTCTAGTCGCCCCAGACTAACACAAGGGTCTTCTTCTTTCTCACTCACCCCCTATTTTACCCAACATGATGCCTTTCTTCAAGGATGCATCAATGCACAGGCAACTAAGAAGCATTTGAAGGAGCCTTCTTGTGTTTCTGCCAAGGCCAATTTGTTTATTCTTTTAACATTTCATATAACTGGCCAACACCATAATACAAATACATCAACTCTTCCTTGGTCTTCCTTATTCATTGTCCAGCTTTCACATGCACATGCAGAAATGAAAACTGGGTCAGGTGCACCTTCATTCTCAAAGTGGCATCTTTACTCTTGAGGACCTTCAAGAGGTCTTGTGCAGCAGGTTAGGCCAATGCAATACATCATTGGATTTCCTAATTGTTGCTCCCATGGCATTGCTTGGATCCAAGTCAAACAAAATCCTCGAGAACCTCAATATTTCCTCCATTTATCACGATGCTGCTTATTGGTCCAGGGGTGAGGAATTTTACTGAGGTGTATAACCCTACTGAAGGTTGGTCTTCCTTCTGCATCCGTAAGTACTTCAAGTCTTCTTGGTTTTCAGCAAGGAATAGTGTATTGCCTGCATATTGGAAATTGTTAACGAGTCTTCCTTCAGTCCCAAGGCTGCATTCTTTTTCATTTAGTCCAACTCAGCATAAACAGGGTGAAAGGACACAAGCCTGACACACACTTTCCCTGATTTTAGACATGTGGTAAGTCTGGTTCTGTTCACTTGGCACTGCCGCTGGGGGTCACAGCGAATGCAAGCAGGCATAAAAAAAGAAAGATGAGGTTGGGTAGGTGGAGATTATGCCTCATTGATAGGTAAATAAGTTCAAGAAAATCATCCAAAGCCATTTGGTACATACATTTAATTACCGAAGGGATAGACATTGAAATATAAAACAAACAATCAAACCCACTGCTGCGGGGTTGATTCTGAGTCCTGGCGAGCCTATAGGATGGCAGAGGACCGCTTTTGTGGCTGTAAAGCTTTATGGGGTTCTCTTCTTCCTCCCATGGAGTGGCTGGCTTCAAACCGCTGACCTTGCAGTTAGCATCCTAGCACCACGGCCGCCACAGGGCTTCGACGAAAATACTAGTGTGGAAAATACTAGACAGTAGGATTACAGGTGAATCTCCTTTCTTCTCTGTACTATTCAGTGTGTTTCCAGTTTTCTACAATGAACATTCATAATCAATTTTTTTTTGTTATTGCAGCTTGTATTTGAGCGAGCAAGGAAGCTTAGAAGTCCTTTGAAAATATGTTCTCTTTAATTTGATGGAGGCTCCTGTGCGGATGAGCAAAAGACCGTGTGTCCCAGATACAGAACAAACATCGGTTTCCAGGGGCTGTGAATACTGGAGTTCCCAATTACAGGTTTCTATTTGTAGATGGAATCCTTTACAGCACTAAAAAAAATTGAGATTTAAAATGTCATGTTGGGTTGGTTTTTAAGGTTCTTCCCAGTTTTATTTTCTGATGCATTCTTTGATTTTACCTGTATTCCTCAACTTCTTTTTCCCAATGATTTTATTAGGGGCGCTAACAGGTCTTATAACATTCCATACATCATTTGTATCAAGCATATTTGTACACATGTTGCCATCTTCATTTCCAAATATTTTCTACTTCAGCCTTTGGTATGCTCCTCTTTCTCACTCCTTTTTTGTGTGTGTGTGGCATCACTGCCCTGGTGGGAGTAGGAAGCCCAGCCTTGCTCCTAGAGAGCTGCTGCTGGATTTGAACCTTCAACCCTGTGGGCTGCAGTCCTGCACACAACCACTAGGCCACCAGGGCTCAGCGCCCCCCCTTTCTTATAAATCATTTTATTGGGGGCTCATAATCAAATGTTTTGGACTTGATGATGGCAACACATATGCAAATATGTTTGATACAATTGATGTATGGAATGTTATAAGAGCTGCGAGAGCCCCAAATAAAAAATGATTTTAAGAAAAATCACATACATGTACAGACACAATTACTGGAAAGAGATCTCAACAGTTAAAGAAGAAAAAGAACATAAAACACACCCGATATTTAGCAAAACTCACTTTCAGCTAAGATGCGGAGATCTGACCCTGAGCTAAGTGCTGTTGGGGGATAAAGAAGAAGAAGAGCTATACCCCAACTCACCACCCTAACTCGCTCACCCTAAGGGAGGTGAAGAATGGGCACAGGTAACTACCATGTAAAATGGACCAAGGAGCCTGGCAGCCTAGTGGTCACGCCCTGGGCGGCTGCTGTGAGACCGCCAGCAGCTCCTCAGGACAAAGACGAGCTTTGCTGCCCCTATGAAGATGCGTAATAAGCCCGCGGTGGGTTTCTGAGACTGTAACTCTTTCTGGGGGCAGTTCTTTCCTGCCATAGAGAGTCCCCGAGACTGAGAAGTGACTATAGAATCACCATGCAGAAATGAGGAAGAGCTGTAGGATTCTAAAGAGTAAGCGATGACGTCCCCACACGGGAATGGGGTGGGGCTCGTGGATGAACAAGGGCTTGGCAAAGGCATGTTTTAAGAGAGCATTCCAGGAGCAAGCGGGGAGGGGCGCAAAGGAAGCCCCAGAGTCCTGGACAATGGGGCAAAGGCCAGTTTGACCGGACCATGGGATACACGAGTTGAGGCTGAACAGATAAGCTGGAGGGACATGGGGGACAGCCTTGAGCTGAAGAGCATCGACTTTATTTCATCAAAGAGGGATGCTGAAGGGTTTACAATTTTTGTCTTTTATTAATAAATCATTTTATTGGGGGGGGGTTCTTGTAGCTCTTCTAGAAAGAAGAAAGAATCTTCTAGAAAGAAGAAGAATCTATACATCAATTGTATCTACCGCATTTGTACATAAGTTTCCAGCAGTATTTCTAAAACATTTCCTTTCTACGTGAGTCCTTGGTATCAGTTTCTCTTTTTCCCTCCCTCCTTATCCCTCCTGCCCTCATGGACCCTTGATAAATTATAAATTAGTATTATTTTCATATCTTACACCATTTGCTGTCTCTCTTCACCGACATTCATGTTGCTTGACCCCCTTGGGGGGTATATGTCAATCATTGGGCTCGGTTCCCCTTTCCTCCCCCTTTCTCTTCCACCTTCATGCCATCACTATTCCCATTGCTGCTCCTGAGGGGTTTATCAGCCCTGGATTCTCTGTGTTGAGAACGCTATCTGTACCAATGAACATGTTCTGGTCTTGCCGGATTTGTAAGGTGGAAGTGGGGTTATGATAGAGGGAAAGGGGGCGAATCATTAAAGAACTAGAGGAATATTGTGCTTTGTTGGTGCTATTCTGCCTCGTCCCTTCCTTGTGACCCTTCTCTGTGAGAGAATGTCTTCCTGTCTAAAGATGGGCTTTGGGTCTCCACTCCAACCCCCTCATTCACATTGATATGAGTGTTTTTGGTCTTCTGTAGCCTGATACCTGATCCCGTTGACACCTCATGATCACATAGGCTGGTGTGCTTCTTCCACGTGGACTTTGTGGCTTCCCTACTGGATGGCCACTTGTTTCACTTCAAGCCTTTAAGATCCCAGACGATAATAGCTGGGACCATCATCTTTCTTCACCACATTTGCTTATGCACCCATTTTGACTTTGGCAATTATGTTAGGCAGGTGAGCATCACGAAATGCCAGGTTATTAGAACAAAGTGTTCTTGTGTTGAAGGAGTCCTTGAGTAGAGCCTCAATGTCTACCTGCTACCTTGATACTTAACATGTAACTATATATGTACATAGACCCACATCTCTATCATATATTAGCATAATTATGCATATACGTGAGTATACTTATACCTCTATAAATGTCTTTTGTCTCCTAGTTCTTTCCTCTATTTCCATTTATTTTCCTCCTGTTCTTCTATCCTGTTAGACTTTCATTCAACTCTCAGTAATTCCTCTCAGCTGCATCGCATTTGATCCAACCCCACCGGGCATGCTACACCCTCCTCGACATCAATTTTAGATCCTTTGTTGTTCTCTTCTCCCTGGGTTTGTTGGCTCCTTCTTCCTTTTCCCCCACCTCCCTGTCCCCCTCTCTCGTCCCCCTGGAACTGTTGGTCCCATTGTCTTCTTCTCCGTATTATTTATTTTGCCTATCTTATATAGATAGACTAAAAAGAGGAAGAAGAAGAAAGGGAAAAAAGGTGGAGGGCTATCAATAGTTCCAGGTCTGTGCAGTCATGTGCTTATGTTAATTTTATGATTGAAATGTAGGGGTGGAGTCTAGCCTGTTAATCTGGAGATAGTCATTGAGTAGCCGATGAAGCCTCTATGTGGGCATGGCTTTCTCCTGAGACTTCTGGGAAATCTCGCGATATTTCCCTAGTGAAGATGAGAAGCTATCTTCCCCAGTTGTTGGGAGTTAGTCTCAGAGATGATGAATCACAGGCTACACAGAATGGCGGCATCCGGGAGGCTGGAGTAGCCGGCGGAGAGATCACACGGCTTTGCCCTGATGGAGCCAGACCTCTGAAGCTGGAGTGGCATGTTGATGGTGCCAAGTCTTGTCCTCTGAGTCTGAAGTTTATTTTGGGGATTCCCTGGGGAGTTTGTTGCTTTGCTCCTCTTGCTGCTCTCTTGTGCTTGCTGAAGGAGTCTTATTGTTGATATCTGTTGGCGTGTTTGAAAGTGTCAGGTGGCTTGAAAGTGTCAGATGGCTTTGTCAGAACCGGACAGAGTAGAGATGTCCAGGGTGCAATAGGAATAGAGATTTGGATTGAGTCTATGGATCTGGAAATCACCATTTTAAAGGTTAATAAAAAACATAAGCCATGGGCATAGGAAAATTTGACTTACGAAACGGTGGGGGGTGGGGGGGGGGGGGGAGAGAGAAGAAGGGTAGTGTCTGAGGCCAAACCCTGAGGACTGTCAATATTTAAGGAGCAGGTAGAAGATAAGGAACTCCTTCAAGAAGCTGAGAAGGTGAAGCAGGAGGGAAAAAGGGAGAATGTGAAACAACATAGATACCAAAGTTGAAAAGTGTCTCATCAAGGCCCCCTGCTGCAGAGAGACCACGTGCAGTAAAGAGCAAGAAGCAGCAGCTAGGCTTAGCAGCTAGGAGTCTGAGGTGGCCTTGACCAGAACAGTTTAGCACTTAAAGAAAGGGAGGCAGAAAAAGGGAATCATCAGAAGGGAAATTGTGGAATCGCTGCAGAGATTTAAAAGAAAATGTAGCACCCCACCTCCCTGAATAGTAATAAAGCCTTTCCAGAAAGAAAAAAAACATTTAGAAAGTGGCAGGAATGTGCGCCCAAAGTCATTAAAAAGTCTTCACATCTATTAAGCAAGTGCTGTTTGACATTAGGTTTTAAAAGGACTGCAATATAGTGATAATTGCTATAGACCAATTGGAGAGCCTAAATGCAGACGACTCCTTTGTAATATAAGGAGTGCAAAATCACTGCTGCAATTAAATGGGTAAAATAGTTCAGTATAAATATAAGAACACGAGTGGTGGCTTAATGGTAACAGCAGGGCACAAAGCCCTTGTTGATAAGTCAGTCATGGGGGCTCCCTGGGTTTCGGTATGATTTTCCCTAAATGTGCTTCGTGGGACAAGGAAGGTCCGCAGTTGTTCGTCTTCCTAACAAAGGAGGAGGGGTGGGGAGGGGAGCCTCGACTGGTGGAATGAGTGTGCTCCCTACATAGTAGACTTGCCCCGGGACAGGAAGAAGTTGAAATTCTTAGTGTAGGAGCACAGAGAAAACCTGCATGCCATCACAAATGCTATTGGATGTTCAGCGCGCATGTGGCGAAAGGTTACCAAAAAGATTAATCTCCTTTGTAACTTTTATTTATTTATTATTATGGTTTAAAAACTTATTTTCCTTTGTAATTCTTTAACAGCACCACAAGCAGGGAGGGTGTGGAGGTGGCACGTCATCGAAGACCACAATTTTAAGGACAGATTTGCATGAATTGAAGAGTGAAAACAGCTTCTTAGGAAGCAACTTTTGGAAAATGGAAAACACTTGCTACTCATGCAAGCAGCGTACAAAGGTACACAGCGCTGCAGCCATTCCTCACTTCCCAACGTGGCCAGATTGTTATGCAAACATTGGCACGATGGGCCTCTACAGGACAATCACAGCTGATCACAAACTAACTGCAGGAGGACTCCGTCCTGGCAAAACCGCCACACCAGCCAAGAGGACACACAAGCGTCACCAGCACAGCTAGCATGACTCGTGCCTTCTACGTGAGTGTGCCTACTGCCCAGTGGATGTCGTTCATGTGCAAAGTAGTCGAGCGGCAGGTGCCAGGACGTAAGATTTGTTTACTGTGTTGCTTCCAATTCAAACCATCAGATAAGAAGACAGTCGGTGTGTGTATGTCAAGCTTGAAGCTTCCTTTGGCTACCAATGATGACACCTGCGTCCGCGGCTGCTCTTACTGATCCCAAAGTTGGGGAGGCCGCATGCTAAGACAGAGTAGGGAGCACAGATCGCCGGCGTACAAGCGAGGGCTGAGAGGCAAAGGCTATGACCAAACAGGCACTTAAAAACTGTGCTGACAGACGCACACGAGAACTTTGCCTCCCGAGTAGAAGAGACCACACCAAGGCAGGAAAGGGTGCCCCTTGATTTTCTGTGCTACAGACTGGACCAAGTAAAGAACCAGGGTGCTAACAGTTTGCACCTCTGCGTATATAAAATGTAAACGATTACAAGTGGGTGGACATTTGAAGCTGTTTCTAGTGATTAGGGCAGAGTTTGTCTCAGAAGCCCAAGGCAGGCCGAGAGTCAGAAAGGTCTCGATGGCAGTGACTGAGACGCTGCCAGGGGGTCAGGGGGGTCAAAGAACACAGCCCCTGTGATCTTCGCAGAAGGTGAGGGAGCCAGAGGCGGCGGACTGAGCGGGGGTGGCAGCAGGAGCAGGGCGCAGCATCGAGGTCCACCCCGAGGAGAGATCCAGGCATGCGTGAGGCATGCAGGACTTGTGTGGCCACCAGGATAAGCCTGATGGACCGGGGAATGAGGGGTGGGGTGGGGGAAGGGCAGGGCCCGTCTGCAGTTCTCACTGTGAAGCAGGAGAGTGATGAGGTGACGCTCCCTGGGAAAGTCTGGAACCCTTGCTTGGTTTCCCGGTTTCGGTGTGCATTTAGCTCGTGGATCTAGTACAGGTGTGAGCCTCCGCCACCCACAAGATGAACACGGGCTCAAGAGGGTTGCCCGATGGCTGAGCAGGTGCCAATTCTCCCTCATCTTTCCGGATCCGAGGACAAGAGTCCATAAAGTCTCTCTATACTAAAGCGACCAGATTTTAAGGGGGACACCATTGACCAGGGGTGGGAGTGGGAGTTCTTGGTGAAAAATTTGGTCTTTATGGAGCAACAAAAATGTTCATAGAATGCAAAAGTAGTATTGTAATAGATCTATTTTCATTTTAAAAGGCCGTGGGACATTATTAAATTGTTAAAAAGCGGGATGTCTGGTCACCCTACTCTATACCAAGATGCGGGGTTGGCAGGAGATGGAACCCAACCTTTTTGTGCATTAGACTATCATCAGTGGAGGGGGAGGATATGTTGCTAAGGGCTGAAGACGGAAACATGCCTTGTTCGTTTATGTCCTTATTCATAAGAATACAAGAAAAAGGACTTAAAGCAGCTTTCTGCAATGTATCTCATTTACAGAATAAAATGAGGACATGTCTCAGAAAATCCCATATGGCTCTTAGAGACCAGTCACGAGTAGTATCCTGAGTTTCCTAGAGACCACTGCAAAGAGGCGCGTCATCGACAGACGGGATTCCCAGTACCTGCACAGTTAAAAGGACCCCCACTACCCATACTGTTAAAAACCAAACAGGATCCTCAGGAAAACCATGGTAGCTCATGGTCCTAAGACAACAGTCTTCTTAAAGGAGACCCACTATAATGGGCTGCAAAAAGGCCCCAACAGCATCCTGTAAGAATTATATCCCCAAGGTCCCCAGCATGGCTGGTTTCCACTCTGTCCATGGATGAGCGTTAAAGGCACAATGCCAAGGTGCGTGCGCGCGCGCACACCCCCCCCCCCCAACCAACCTAAACAAAACAAAACAAAAGAAAACAAAACAAAAACTAAGCCCAAGAAGGGCCAGGAAAGGCCAGCCAAGTGTTTGGAGCTTCTCTATGTTTGGGCTTGATCCAGGAGTTAAAGGGAAACCATTTAAGGCTTAGACATCTTTTTTTGATAATTCTTCGTAAACATTCTTCTAAAAGCCAAGCTGCTGCTAAAGTTTGGACAGAAGAGGGATGGGGACGTTCTGGCTGAGCAAAGGCCTGGAATAGTGCTACTGGCTGCTGTGGATGAAGGGTGAAGGCTCCTGCTGTAACAATCAACATCCTTTTCTCAGAATATGGTCTCCCAGAGGCCACGCTAGGAAAGTCAGATGAAGCAATTAAGCGCAGGGGTTCTTGGATTTAGCCTCAGCTCTGCTGCGAGTTGATTTTAGACTCACGGTGCCCCTTTTGGGCAGAGGAGGACCGTGCCACTGGGCTTCCAAGGTTTCTCATCTTTCTGGGGACAGACTGCCTCTTCTCTTTTCCCCAGAGTCTCTGTACCTTTAGGTCAGGAGTCCACTGCTGTGTAACCAGGCCTCCTTTGGAGTTAGACATATCTGGGTTTACATGCCAGCGCTGCCCTTTTCTAACTGTGGGCCTCTTCTGGGCTTGTTCGTTCAATGAAAATCCACCCCATCTTCACAGATGTCTCATGAGCCTCTGAAGGGCATGGCATGTCAGAACTATTGCTGATGGTTCTCTGTGAGGACCCAAAGAGGAAACGCACCCAAAGGCACACTGACCACTGTGTGGTAAGAACCCAGTAACCGTCATGTCGTCATAATAAACAAAGAAATCATCACAGCAAGACTTCTGGTTCCAGTCTACAGACTGCATTGTTCTCTTAAATCCTCTGAGTTCTCATTGGTGGAAAATGGTGGCCATCATGTTATCTGGAAGAGTCCCACAGTCAGCATGATTGCCCACTCACGAAGGCATCACAGATGTCGATATAGCCGCCACATCTTTAAGCCACGATTACCTGCTGGCAAACGTGCCAAGACGAAGGTTGTGCCTTCAGGTGTCTCCATCAGACTAGACACAAGCCAGTGAGGCAATGAAAGCCACCCGCAGACATCACGGTGTCACGTGTAGCACGGTGTAGGCCGGATGCTTCCCCGCTCATCGCTCAGCGTACATTTTCTCCTGTGAAATGCCCATGAAAACTGAGAGCCAACTTCACGCCCGATGGAGAACACACTGCCCTGACTGTGGAGTGCTGGCCAGGCAGCCGCCATCCTCATGAGCCAGGGGTCTCCTTCCACATCACTGTCACCTCTAGGCCCAATTCGAATTCATGCCTGGACGAAATGCCAACTACGACACGTCCGACTTCAAGTGTCCTCGAGTATTGAGATGTGCCTATCTGCTGATGCCAAGTGAGCCCATCGCAAGTCGCCCTTTGTACAGAACTTAGATCGCAGCCAGATGTCCCTTAAATGAAGGCCACCCTGAGTTCACAACAAGCAAGCCATATGATCATCAGAGAGAAAGCATTTGCACCGTTCTCGTATTCTTATAGTGTATTGTTAGGCTGCCACGAATTGGAATCATTTGGTTTTCAGTTTGGCTTTATATTATATAGCTTCCTTTTCAGTAGGGGAGCGTGTATTCAGTGTATTCACATGCAGGCGTGACTAATTACCAGGCAACCTTAAAAAGGCAGGGCAATATATTACTCTCCGGTATGCAGACTTGAAATTACCTGCCCAGATGACTTCCGCCCAAAGATCAAGGGGTGGGGCTATCTGAGGATCAATCGCTGGGCTGAGGTGGAAGATAAATGTGTCCTTTATCGTTTGTCGCATATCCAGTTTCTCTCCACTCTATCCACATCCAAGACCAATATACCTACAGGCTCCATGCTGTCCTGACAGGTTGTGATACGAAGTGGTGAAGGAGGGTTGAGCGTGTCAGAGTTGTGTCTTGCTCAGAATGCTGCTGTGCAAGACCTTGGCTTTCGATGGAGCCGAGGAAAAAGTGGCTGTTTTCGATAGAATGCACTGTAAGTCAGTGAACTTTATTCAGGTCATCTTTCTAACCTAGATGTGGGGGCAGCAGAGAGGCTGGTTTTTCCTTTTCCTTTTTTATTTCTGATGGCGTAAGCTACTCTCTAGTTTCAATCATTATTCCATCATTACATATGAAGCTGCTGGACAAAATGCCAATTACGACACGTTAGACATCAAGAGTGAAGCACTGTGTTTGAAGACACAGCGGCACATAGACAGCCACGGTGGCCGGAGAGAAGGCAGAGGCCCAGCAGGCATCACACGCGGTCACGGGGAACTCGGTCAAGGCTTGGACTTGAATTGCAGTGGGCGGCTACAGAAGGGTTGTAACAAGATGCATTGTGTTGTCGCCCTTGAACAGTCTCTCTCTGGCTGCTGGAGAGAATGGGCTGGAAAGGGGCCACGCTGGAGACAAAGGCAGCTGGCGCCGCAGAGGGGAGACTGGTACAGACACGCAGAGAAAAGTCAAGATGAGAACTCACGGGCCAGAGAAAAGGAGAAAGAACACTGCGGGGTTCCAGTGGCAGGAGAGCCAGCTGCGCTTCCTGCATGTCGTTTCTGGGAGATGCACTCACCTCCTTTCAGGAAACTCCCCTCGCGCTGCACTGAGTGCATCTTGATTTCTTAGAACCAGACACTCGCTGATGGCGATAAGGAACAGAGCTGGGGACCAGGTCTGGGAACTAAACACTTGAGGCAGTTGGTTTACAAAGTGAGACTGTGGCTGCTGGAGAACGGGAAACCTGTGCTTCCCATCCCCCCTCAACGACTTACCAAATACACGGTAGGCCTTCTGTAAGGGTTGCTGGATGAGGGCTAAGAAAGCTTCCCATGAGTCAGAGGGGACCGGAGCCTCCATGCCCAGCGATGTTTATACCTAATCTAAACTTAGGGAACTGCCCCTGAGTCCGCCCTCAGTACTGATTAGTTTAGTTCTTCACCAGAATGCCCTTTGTGCGCAGTCCCTGTACTTCAAATGAGATCCATTCCCAGCTGCGTCTTTAAGAACGTGTAGGTCAGTGGGAAGAGGTGCACACCTTTCTTTTCTGCCCTGGCTTGAGTGCAAGAGAAGACGGTAAGCCTTTGGGGAGATTTAAAAGTGGCATGTGCTGCAAGGGAAGGTGATGGATGGGTCAAGATGGGGTCAAGCATTTCAAAGTGAGGGCAGACTTATTTAACATTAAGGGGCAAATAGGTGTTCCGGGTGTCTGTAAATTGGACGTTCCTAACCCAGGGACTATCTGTACCTAATTTGTTCAAGGTCAGGAGGTTTTATGGTAAATTTTCAATTTGATAGAATCTGAGCATGTCTGTATCCAAGATTTACTGGGTCCCCAGCGACTGTCTCCAATCAAGTATAAGAAAAGTTAGACCTACTTTTTATTTTCTCATGAAGAGAGAACACCTAAGCGTTTTAATTTTACCAATATTATGGTAAATGTCCAGATGTGAAAGAATGTCTCTTTCCTTAAAACACTGGAGTCAGAATTCCAAAGACCTCTAGGTATCTAGAAGTTTGCTTTGTCCCAGGTTTCTTAGCTAACCCAACTGCCAGTGTGTACACCTTTTATAACACAGGAAAACCAGAAACAACCTAATTTTATAAAAGGAGGAAAAGTGTTATACCAATAATGGCATCTCATTATGTTGAGCTCTCGTGCAGTCATAAAATAGTAACTTGGAAGACTAAACAGAAAGAAGACATTTACAAAATATAGCAAAATGGAAAAAGCATGCAAAGTTAAATATGATCCACCAGGGAAAATGAGATCTATAACTATAAAGATAGGAAAGGTCTGAAGGGGAATGAAAATAATTGCTGCATAAAGGTGTTAAGATTATGTGGAATTTTGAAAATTATTTATGTTCATTATATTAAAATATCACAATATTAAAATTCCCTCATAAATACACACACATACATGACTCCCTCCAAAGGAAAAAAATTGAACAAAATGGATTGAAATATTTCCATTCTTCAGTTGAATGAATTGAACCATTCATTGAATTAAACAACCATCATTAGCTGCCTCATCAGACTAAGGAAAATTGATGATGTGTATTGAATTCTGGAAGGCGGGGGGGGGGGTGGTGGTTTGGTCTGGGGAACCTGTTAAAAATGCAAATTTTCAAATCCTATCCCAGGCCTACGGGATCAGAAACCTTGGTGATGAGAACCCAGCAGGCTATGACTTAATAAGATTTCCAGGTCCTTCTGATGCCTGCTCAAATTTTGAGAACCAGTTTGCTCCAGTACCCTTCATTCTGGTATTCTATGATTTCCAAAAGCATCCATGGCTCATACGTGGCTATCTCCATAAAACACCACTTGCGTCACTCTTGTCAATAACAGTTCCATAGGTCTTAGTAGAGTGCATTCAGTCTTCATCTGACAGGTAAGGTTTCATATATGCTACTGGAGGTTATCTTTACGACTGCAACTAGTTAACATAGACTGAACGTAAAAAATAGCCCATTTTATTAGTGTCTCTTTCACCTATCACATACTTTCATTGTTCAGTCATATTAAGAAGAGTTGTGCAATCATCACCACAATCAATTTCAGAACATTTCCTTCTTTTTTCAAAAAAAATTTTTTATGATTTTATTGGGGCTCTTATAGCTCTTATAACATTCCATACATCATTTGTATCAAGCACACTTGTACACAGGTTGCCATCCTCATTCCCAAATATTTTCTACTTGAGCCCTTGGTATAAGCTCCTCTTTCCGGCTTCTTTTTTTTAAATAAGTCATTTTATTGGGGGCTCATGCAACTCCCATCACGATCCACACATAGGTCAGTTGTATGCAGGCCACATTTACACACTTGTTGCCATCATCACTTTCAAAGCATCCTTCCTCCACGTAGGCCCCCAGTACCAGCTGCCCACATTTCCCCTCCCTCCCACATTTTTTTCTTATAACATGGACTGCCTTTATGTGCCAAGTGCTAAATGCATCTCATCTCATTAAATCTTATAAGAACTCCGAGGTAGACCAAGGTCCCACTTCATAGATGAAACAATACTGAGACCAAAAGAAATCCAACTTACACAGCTCATCCCTGATGAAACAAAAATGAGTTCCAAGCACAAACTCTTATGCACGGAAGACATTAAGTAACTTGACCCAATCAGCGCTCAGGAGCGGTGGGGCTGGGATCTGAATACAGATCTCTCTGAGTCCAATGAGAGCAGGTTCAAGAACGACAAAGCTTTGCTGTCTCACGCTCTGGGCTAGGCAGGGCCAGTTCCTCCCCTCGCTTGGAATAGATCAGCCAAGGATCATGCTGTTTGCCCCTGTGTCCTGTCTATCCTGTTGCTGTCCACAAGGCCTTCCTTGACTTCCTCAATAGCCCCTCTAGAAGGGACCCCTCCCTCCCTCTTCTCAATGCCCACAGTGCTTTCTCTCTCTCAGTGTCTTGCCAATTCCCAATCATGTATATGTGCCTTCACATGGAGTCAGAGTCACTCTGATGTCTCCAATGAGCAACGTATAGCATGCGTCAGTCGAGTCAATGTCTGTTGTGTGAAAAACTTCATTCTTTAGGCATTTTATGTCTTTCTCTGCTCAGCTGGAAGACAGTAAGTTCCTTAAGGGCAATGGCTCAAACCCACGGTGCTCCTCGGATTGATTCTGATCCAGAGTAACCCTTCAGGACATGGCAGAAGTACTCTCTCTAGGGTTTCCAAAGCTGTAAATGTGGACAGCGGCAGACTCCCAGGTCTGTCTCCCTGGGAGAAGCTGGTGGGTTTGAACTGCTGTCCTTTTTCGATAAGAGTCATATTTTTACCTATCTTATATACTCAGGGATACTGAGCCCGCAGGGCAATTACACATGTGCTTGAATTACAGTGGAATGCTACTGGTACGCAATTCTGGTACAAATTTCTCTACCACTTAAGCCTCACAAGAATGCAGCTTTATATTGATGGTCAATAGCTGGGAACTATACAAATGAACATTCCAAAAGTCCATTCATTTTTTTAGTCAAATAATTAAAAGTAGCTCATGTTCTTAATAGTGTTAAGGAAGCAATAAAATTTTATGAGCATAATTTCTAGGCAAGTAGAAAAATATCACAATCTGTCTTTTAAAAAACCGAGGCTACTATATGCCTTTATTATGCCTCATTTAAAATGAAAACATACTATCTCTAAAAGCCATAACCCAAAACCCCAATGTCTCTCATTAAGGAAAGTGTGGATATTCTCATTCCCTCAAATCTACCATCTGTGGCAACTGTATGTTTAATCCAATCAACATACCTTTTTTTTA
Source organism: Nesogale talazaci (assembly GCA_004026705.1). Classification (NCBI taxonomy): domain Eukaryota; kingdom Metazoa; phylum Chordata; class Mammalia; order Afrosoricida; family Tenrecidae; genus Nesogale; species Nesogale talazaci. Next base: position 49,925 of record PVJH01007379.1, on the reverse strand, counting down.
AAAAAAAGTTAATTTTATTGGGGATTCTTACAGCTCTTATAATGTCCATACAGCAATATACTTTTTAATCAAGAAAAAAAAATCTTATAAACATTCTCGCTCCTATTATACAACCAGAAAGCAAAGATACAGAAAACCAGAACATGCAATTTCATAAAAGTCAAGACTTGAAAACTAGATTTAGAAACTTTTAAGAACCAGGTCATTTAAAACCGGTTGTTGCTTTTCTTAATGCATACATCATTCTACTTCATTATGTTCACCACCACTAACCGAGGAAACTCCCTGCTACAATATATCTTTAACACCCTGGAAGACACAAAGCTTAGGCAAAGTCCGTAAAAACAAAATAGAACACATGGATGAAGAGGATCAAATGATGTCAGCGTTTCAGTCGTGTTTCAGTCCAGCCCCTTACACTGCTAGCCACATGGTCAGACAGTAAACATTCAACAAGAGATCTGACGAGCTTGGCGATCCTCTCTAAATCAAAATCAATGTACTGCCAGGGAACAGACAGTGTAAACTTACCAGCTCCACAGATCCATAATGTTTCCTACTGAAATCCCCACGTCTACAGCCTAGGTCTTCCGAGAGAGAGCTGGAACAAAAATGCTTCATCAGTATTATACATAGCGATCTGGCCACCACCCTTCTGCAGAAAATCCACTACCATTTGCAAAAAAAAAAAAAGGGTGGCTAAGGAACAGGCATGCAGAGCCCCAGCTCCTCACTGCAGGGAAGCCTCCTTGCAAGAGGCACAGTCCTCCGCGGCCATCGCAGAGCCTGGCTTTCATGGAGCTCTTAGTGAGAAAAGAAAAATGCCCGAGTCATCCCTGGAAGTCTAGGCGGTGATTAGATTAAATATTGAGCCATTTAGAATCGATTGCGATTTCTAAGGAAACGGGTGGCTTATAATTTAATTTCTGCTTGGCCAGAGGGGAGAGAAACCCTGCAGTAAACTTGAGGCAAGGGACACAGCTGCTGAACCAGATCTGGTGGTGATCTTTCGTTTCCGAGAGCCTCTTTGTCCCAAATACTCAACATAAAAATAACCAACGTGTCTTACTGCTAGGGTTTAAATAGGATACATTTTTTTCGTGCCCCCTCCCAAGACACACCCCCCGCCCCCACGTTCAGATGCTGATAACGAGGATTTGAAAGAAGATCAGGATTAACAGAAAAACCTAACTTCCGAGTGGCTTTCATTTTTGTATCCAGCAGCAGCTAATATCCAGCCCCCTACCACCCCGCCCCTAAGAAAAAACAAGTCACAGACGTTGTTGGCCCAATTGTTAGTGCCCTTCCATCTTGGAGGCAAAGTGACACACTCAGAAGGCACCTTAGCTAGTTAGGATCGGAAAGACCTCAAACAGTACTCACGGGCTCATCAGAGGGAGGTCAATACAATTAGACCAAGTTTTGTTCTAAGAGAAGACTTGCAACTAACTGCTAGCCACAGGATGTCCATTGGCCCGGGGATTACCGCCCACACACCCGGGCTCTAGCATGCCAGGACAGGCGCGCTTAGTACCGTTTCCTCCTTCCTTAAAATGTAGGCTACATGGTCTCACTCCCAGCCCTCTTGGCAGCTTCAGGCAGAGACCAACGCTGCTGTGGAGCATCCACCAATGGACTCCCCACCAGGAAGTGCACCACTTGACGGGCCCCGGGAGAGACAGCAGGAGAGAAATGAGATGGTATTCTGTGCCCACCCTGCCCCAGAGTTGGTGGAATTAGTCTTGTGTGGGAAAGTTAGCCTTTCGTCGTTGTCCTCGCTTCCATCGCTGTGAGGGGTCAGCGACGGTCGCTGGGAGGGGTGTCCGGGCGACCTTTCTGCTTCTCGTGACATGGTTTTGCTCCCAGAGACTCTCAGAAGGATTTTTTTAACTTCCCCCGACCATCTGTTCTGGTGTATGTCCCCTCTGCCCCGTCTCTTGCTCAGTCCGCCTTGCCATCCCCCCAACCAACCCCAGAGAATATAGTCCTTGCCCTAGATATCAGTGTCACCATCCTTCCCTGGGCGCCCCGAGTTACCAGGAGACGGTGGGCTCCTGAGACCAGGGCGCCCGCATTCGAGCAGACCGCTGGCATGGGATCAGTGGTTCTGACTGGACACGCTGCACGACCTGCCCCCTTGCTGTCTCCCCAGACCACAACCCGCCCCGTCATTTTTAACGAGGCCCACTGTGCAGTCACCAGCAGCAGCTTCCCACATGAATGAAGAATGACAAGAAAAGAGCAAGGACGCTGGGCTCTGGGCCCCGCCCTTGCTACACTTCCTACCATCAAGGGTTTCCTAAGACACAGGGCCACACAGTAGGGGCATCCTGTTGTCGACTCCTCCGCAGCTCCCCAAGTCTGCAAACAGCAGACACAAAGAAAACAGAGGCGACAGCCCGAGATCCCAGAGCAGCCCTCTCCCTAAGAAGCCTTCAAGAAGGGAAATAACGTGCTAGGAAAACAACCAAGGGAGCTGTAAAGAGAACGTCTGCTCTCTCTGTGGCCCTTTTCCCTGGCTAATTACATGTCCATCCAAGACACGCAGATAAGAGGACTTGCGATGGTGGGAGCCCGGCTGCGCTGTACTCCAGTGGGATGTGTTTCTCGGGTCCTAGAGGCCCCACACCAGCCATGGAAACCACCCTCCACTCCCTTTTCCCCTCTCCCCCCAGGTTCTGCAGCCCCTAGGATTGCAATGAAAGGGGTCACACAGAACTTGCAGAACGCAGAGCTGTGTTCTCCTCTGGGTCCTCACCATCTGGCCCACTGCCTGGCACAGAGCCGGCACCCAGTGCATGCTGGTTGCATTAGTGACGGTATTTGTACATCTCTGGGATCTTTCCAGCTCCTGTGTGATAGTGTCCTTGTGAACCCCAGGGCAAACCGTCTCAGCGGGCAAACCACTGGCCTGCAGATCATCCACCCAGAGAGTTCTGGCCCAGGAGGCACGCTCAAACCTGCTCTCCTTCCCTCCTGGCCTCTCAGCTAGAGGCCGTTTCTTAGTCCCCTCCATGAGCTCTAACCCGTGGCATCACGTCGAGGGGGTAAGGTCCTCAAGGGCTGACACTGTCCCAGGAGGCGATACCACAAGGACGGTCTGTGAAATGCACAGTATTTCAGCAGAAGTGGATGATTATTTAATTTATTTTGCTATGATTGTTTTTAAAAGGAAAACATCCCTGTCGTTAGTGTTCACAACGAAACAAGTCTTCGTAAGCTGATACCTGCAAGGCTAACTCTGTGCTGACAGGCCTTTTGGGCCTGCCGTGGGCTGTATAACACAGTGACAATGCTGTGTCCCATCACGTGGTGTCATCCGCAGGCGCTGGAAGCACTTGCTGCTGTTCACTCTGGTGTCAGTTTTCTGAGAATCACAGCTTTTGTCAAATTTTCTGGTGCTTTCGCGACAATATTACGATAATTAGTCTTTGTGAACCTATACCGGTAATGTTTTTGTTTTTTTTTTTAAATGAAAGGAACAGGAGGCGGAGGGAAAGGATTTTTTTTTTTTTTTTTGGTTTTTGGGGCATCACTGCTCTCCGGTGGTGGGAGTAGGAGGCCCAACCCCACTGCTGGAATTGAACCTCCATCCCAGTGGGCCACAGTCCCGCGCACAACCACTACGCCACCGGGGCTCAGCCCGAGGGAAAGGATTTTAAAGGCTTCTGCTTAGTTACTAATGTTAGAGTTAATCATGGTGTCATTTGATGCAGAAAGATTTTACAAGAACAATTCTGTAGTCGGCAGTCACATAGTCTAAGAAGTACTACTGGAAGCCCCTCTGAACTAGAGTTGTCACAAAGCAGCAGCCTTTGGTGAAAATGGATCATAAATATTCCTAAGGATTCGGTCTGGTCGGACACTGGAGGAGGTTCCTGGAAGGTGGGGTGATGACATCATGAGTGACCAGCTGGTGTGAGCCTGATCTTGGTGACACTGCCGGCCCTGACCAAGAGAACACAGACAGAGTGATGAGCACCACATCCGGGCCTGTCCTATGCGAGGCCGCTTCCCCTGGGGCCCTGGATGGAGAACAGAGAACACACTCTAAGCACCCACAGAAGGGCAGTGCTTCAAGGGGAAAGGACCCCTGGGTGGCTGAATGAGCAAGTGGAGGAAACCCCTGCATGGTGGTCCCAAGCACATCTGCATGGGAATCTGAGAAAGAAACACGCAGTCGTGTTCATCACCTAGACTCAAGGCTTGCCTGTTCAAGTTGCAGGCTTACTCACATTCATGAAGAAGCCTATGTGGGAAAAGGGGTGCAACCCTGGCCACCACCTAAAATACATGGCCCTGGCTTGGCAGGCAGGCAGCAGCCAGGGAGGAAACTGATCTTAGAGGCTGGAGAGATGGAGATCTGTGCTGGGATGCTCCCTGCGGGTGACAATGTGGAAGGTGGTCCATACGCCCTCTGGTTGGGAAGAAGCAGAACGATGACTTTGCTTGCTTCCTAGTGGCTGACTTTAGCAAGGCTTTGGGGTTTTTTTTCTTTTTTTTTAAACAAGTGACTAGCCCAGGCAAAAAGTGGATACCTAGCCAATCAAGCAAGATAAAGGGGAACAGAGAAAATCCAGAGCTGAGGGATCTCATAGACTGGGGAAAAAAAAAATCCCTGTGTTGGGACTCCCGGCAATCAGAGTGCTGGCCAAATGGTGGGTGCCTGTCCCGGACTTAGCCTACCACAGTGCCCATGGATAACCCTTGTTCTTTCTTCATCTACGGGGTGAGTGGAGAAGACGCTGAGGACCAAGAGGGATGAAGCCACAACCGGAAGAAGCCCTAAATGCTCGACTAGGAAGACCATCACTGAGCTGTGATAGGCGTGAGAAACCATTCATCTTGTTTGAAGTCAACCATGATTTATCGAGTGTAAGAGTCCACTTTGCCTTGCGGGCGATAGCGCTCTGTCAGCAACAGAAACTCGTCTAAGAATATCTCACATAAAAGGTCCCAGAGGGTTGAGGGGGCCAGGGCAACTCTGTAGGAGGGGTCCAATTCTGCCCACCGGCTGCTTTTAGAACACGGTTTTGTCGGAGCGCAGCTGTGCCCCGTTGTTCTAGGTCGTCTGTGGTTGCGTTTGCAATATACTCGGAGACCCAAGCAGCTGTAAGAGAGCGCTATGAGGCTGGGAGAGCCCAACGTACTCACCACCAGGCCCCTTACAGAAAGTTTGCCCGTTGCTGTGATCTGTCCTCACCAACGGCTACTGTTGGTTTCAAGACTCTCGATAAATAGTGATTAGCATGCCAATAAAAAAAGACCCATGTGGTCTACACCCATGTGGTCTGCGGGGATCGTGATGGGAGTTGTAGGAGACCCCAATAAAATGATTTGTGGAGAAAAAAGGAGGGGGAAAGAGGAGCTTGTACCAAGGGCTCAAGTAGAAAATGTTTGGAAATGAAGATGGCAACCTGTGTATACAACGAGGCCTGATGCAAATGATGTATGGAATGTCATAAGAGCTGTACGAGCCCCCCATAAAGTCATTCGGGGTGGGGGGAAACACTCTCTACAAATGATTCTCCAACTTTAGAGCTCCTCAGAATCCCCTGGAGAGCTTTCTACGAATGCAGATTCCCTGGCCCTAGTCCCAGGGGTTATGATTTCAGTACGTCTGCCATTTTAGTAAGCAGTTGGGGGAGGTCCAAGGCAGCCGGCCCCCAGTCAAGGCTTTGAACAACATCCCTCTCACAGATGACATTGGAATCCCCAAGAAATGAGTGACTGCTCTGCAGCCCTTTGATAAGGAAGGGCAATGCCTCGATCGAGTTTGCTGTGAAGGTGAGGAGGTGGCTCGTTAGGGTCTCGGTCCCAGACACGGGTTCTTAACCTCCCTCCCAGTTCTGGTTCCCTCAGTTACAAACTGTGCTTGATACTATCACCTCCTTTGTAGGGGTATGAAAGAAGACAAAGCAAAGGCAAACACAGTCCTAAACAGGATGTTTGTCGCACGATACATCTTCAGTAAGTGGTAGTACTTATGAAGGCGAAGGACTTCTACTGCTGCGACCTCAAGGTCGATGGTTTAAACCCACCGGCATCTCTAAAAGAGAAAGATGAGACTTTCACGCCCCTGTGACAATGAACAGCCTCAGAAACTCTACATTGGGGTGCTGTACATGGGAATCATCCTCGTGACACCGAGTTATTTTTATCATTATCTTTATCATGTCATTTTAATTATTAATATTAGTTCTCTGATTGCCAGAGAACTGAGAAGGGGCGTTCTATATAAATTACTAAGTTGTAAGTGAATCTTAAGGCCTTTTGGTTCCAGAAGCAGGAAGGGGGACCTAGAGTCAATGAGAAGCCAAGCAGCAGGTGTCCCAGGGTGGAGTTAAGGGCTCGGCACTGGGTCCTCTCCCTAAAAGTGCTGGCCCACTAGTGCAACCCAGAGAATACTGGGGACCCATTGTTGTCATGATTGGGGAAGAAGCACTGGGAAGCTGGCAACAGCAGGCCATGAGGACAGGTGGCAGGTGCCAAGAAAGAACCCGGGAGTCTGCCCACATGCAGGGTGCGATCCAGGCTCTCCAGATAAACCTTTCTGTTTCATGCATGAACACGCCGGATCATGCTTGGCAAGTATGAACAGTGCTGAGACCCTCCCTGTGAAAGTCTGACGACGGCCTCGGAGAAGAGCGAAGGTGTTCGGCTTCCCCCAGAGGCTAGACCCATACCTACTTTACCAAGTTCCCTGAAGGCAGGACCAGACCCTTCAAGAGTCAAGAGTTGTCAAAATGAGTCATACTTAAAGGAGAGTCAAGCGCTCTCCAAAGGGAAACCAAACTCAGTGGTAGGTCCTCGCACAACCGCCCAGAGATCCGAGGCTGACACTCCCTGCTGTCCCACCCACTGGACAGTAGACTTGTCCCTATAGGATGGTTGCTTTGCATGTCAGAGGCAGATGACCACACCTTTTCCCCACAGAGCAGTTGGTGGATTCAAATCTTTGGGTTAGCAGCTGAGTGCTTTCACCCCTGTGTCCCCACAGCTTCTCGGGACTGACCAAGCCCCCCAACCCCAAACCACTGCCACCGAGTCCATTGCACCTCGCTGCGACACTGCGGAGGGCTTCTGAGATGGTAACGTTTTACAGGAGCAGAGAGCCTCACCCTTCTCTGGCCAAGTGGATGCTGGATTTGAACCACTGGCCTCGCAGTTAGCAGCCCCAGTGCTTAACGCAGAGCACCACGATGGGGCAGCTACATAATTTCATTTCCACCTGATAAATAAGTCTAGGGTGGAGTCTAGCTTGTCAATCAGGTCCTCGCCTGAGGATGCCTCCTTGTGGGCATGACCCTCTCAGGAGGATTCTGGGAACTTCCTCTCTCTGGGTTCTGCCGTGAGTGGAAGTGGGCCATTCTCGGTCTGCGTTTGCTCTCCGAGTGTCAGTCCCTGCGGGGCCAATGGAGGAGCTTCTGAGCCAGCACTGAGATGCTTCCCCTGCCTCTGGATCCATAAAGACGTTGCACCCATGGCCTGTGAGCTTCCTGCATGCGGCATCATTGCATGTGCTGTTGAGTCCGAAGGGGACTTATGGACTAGTGTTGGACATATGTCTGGGTTAACATTGGGTTTAAGGACTTGATCTGGATGGGACTGGGATGCCTTCTCATTATACAATTACTCTTTGTTGTGGTCTTTGAAATCATTCTCCTGGGGGCTCTTACAGCTCTTATAACATTCCATACAACAATCACATCGAGCATATTTGTACGTATGCTGCCATCATCATTTTTCTAAACATTTACTTTCTATGTGGGGACAATGCCTCTTTCTCGCACATAGGTGAGTGTCCCTGGGTTTGTGTCTGTAGACAACCCGGCCTAACACAACCCCTGTGACTCCTTCATGACCGGTTCATGTCATCAGCGGCCAGGGCCTCTTCTTGGATAAGGAGAGAGGATTGTGAGAAGCAACCAGAAGCCCACCAAGGAGAGGGCGCTGTGGTCAGAGCTCCAGGATCAGGCCTCCGCATTCCTGAGAAGCAGAGAGGAACAGATGGAAGAGGGGCGCCTCCTATTGCGGGACCTGAAGCAAACCCAGGGAGTGAGTTCTGCCTCACGGTCGCTTTGTAGGACAGAGTAGAATCGCCCTAGGGTGTTTCCCAGTCTGTCATGTTTACAGAAGCAGCCCGCCACATCTCTCTCCTTTCGAGTGCTTGGGTGGGTTCAAATTGGAGAACGTTGGGTGCACAGCCAAGGACTCTAACCTGACCACGGTGTCCCAGGGCTCACGCACTCAGGGACGGAGAAGCTCAAATGTGTGTCAGACTACAGACTTCGCTTGTGGCGGGAGTCCAGGGACTCCCAGCAGGCACAAGAATAGCTTGCTACCCATAAGGGACCAGTTGTCTCTCCTTCTGAAAATGAGTCAAGAGATAAAGAACAGCAGAGATGCAATTATGCTTCGACCCTGTGTCTCTGATGATGACATGGAAGAATTGTGTCCTCTTTGGAAGGCATTTCGGGCACCAGGAAGTGGGGCACTAAGATTCCTGGGGTGACACCAGCGAAAGCAGAGCCTCTGACTCTTAGACTTTTCCAATCAGCCCCCCCCAGTCCCCGCTTGTGTGCCTAGAGGGACAGGCTGATGTGCTCCTGTCATCATTGTTTAGCAAGTCCCATCAACCACAAAGGGGTCAGGTGGGGCTTTGTGATCTGTCATCTACTAGGCCTCAATCTCAGACAAGTTCCTCTGAGGCCGTGTGCCTCACTTGGGAAAAAGGGTCACAGCATCTGTCTCTACAGGTCACTAAGAAGATTACAAGAGATCACGTAGCAAGGTGTTTAGCACTCGATTCCGACTCGTAGCCACACGATATCCACACCCCCCGCAAACGAAACCAAACCAAATGCACTGTAATCAAGTCAATGACGGCTCACAGTGACACTACAGGATGAGGTAGAACTGTCCTCTGGGTTTCTGACAGGCATAGAAAGCCCCATCTTTCTCTCCCAGAGTGGCTGGTGGTTTCAAACTGCTGAACTTTTGGGTCACACACAGCCCCACAGGTCATGGCTGGGCGATGAGGGCATGCAGGGACTCTACTGTGCCCCCTAACCACCTGCTGGCAATTCCATCAGGGAGCTTGTCTTTTGTGTGTGTGTGTGTGTGTGTGTGTGTGTGTGTGTGTGAGTGTGTGTGTGGCATCACTGCCCTGGTGGGAGTAGGAAGCCCAGCCTTGCTCCTGGAGAGCTGCTGCTGGATTGGAACTGCCAGCCCTGTGGGTCACAGTCCCGCACACAACCACTAGGCCACCAGGGCTCAGGCAAGGGAGCTTGTCTTTTATACTCACCGCCACGCCCCAATGTGTCTTACACAATGCCTGGCTTACGGTAGGCCAATCAATAAAAGTGGACACACTGGTAAACAATGAGTTTACTATGCTCTCCTCTGCATTTCTTGAACACAGCTCAGTTCTGGCCCTCTCTCCCATGCCACTATCTATTTTCAGATACACCTTCAACTGCATTGTGCATGAATTTTCACCACTAGTCAGTTTGTGCTTTCCTGACAGACTTAAGGCCTCAGGACCCATCCAGTTCACCACCGCGGATGACACCTTCCAGCAATGCCCTGCAGGCTCCTTCCACTGGCCTCTGCCTGTGTTCGAAAACACAGTCTCTGCTCAACCACCAAAAAATATCAGTGATCACAAGTGCTGATGAGGACATGGGGAAACTGGACCTCCCATTCACTGCAGGTGTGAAGGTACCATAGTTCAATCTCTGTGGGAAATGGTTTTGTGGTTTCTTATAAATCTAAACAAGTCGGGCTGAGCCTTGGTGGCGTAGTGGTTGTGTGCGGGACTGTGGCCCACTGGGATGGAGGTTCAATTCCAGCTCCACAGGAGCAAAGGTTGGGCCTCCTATTCCCATCACGAGAGGGCAGTGATGCCCAAAAAACAAAACAAACAAACAAAAATCTAAACAAGTCACTGCCGCAGGACTCAGCCATTGCACTCTTGAGCAGATGAAATGTCTGTTCACATAAAACTCTACACAAATGCACAGAGCACCTCTCTTCGTGGTAGCCCCAAACTAGGAAGAACCTGGAGAACCTTCAAAAGGTGAACGGTTTAGGACTAGACCGGAGCATGTACACAGGTACAGAGAAAAGATGAGCGCTCACAACACATGGAATACAGGAACAGGAACAGGAAAGGGGCTAGCAATACCAGAAGGGTTAGGAGAAAAGGGGGAGAGGAAGAGGGACCCAATCGCCATGATCGACACATAACCTCACACCCCTCTTCAGGGACAAGAACAACAGAAACCATGGAGGAAGGTAGACAGCAATCAGTATGAGATATGGAAATAATAATGACATAATCTACCCCCCACGAGGTGGGGGGGAGGGAAAAAAAAGGCTCAACAGAAAGTAAATGTCTAGAAAAGAACGATGGCAACCTATGTACAAGTATGCCTGATAGCATTGATGTATGGACTGTAATAAGAGTTCTAAGAGGCCCCAATATAATGATCTTTTATGAATGAATGTGAACGGCTAAACAAACAGGGCCCCATCCATACACAGAGTGTTACTCATCGGTTAAGAGGACAAGATTACTGATTTGTGTAATAACTTGGATATGTCTCAAGAGAATTATGCTGTGAAAAAGTCAGTCCCCCATGGTTGATCCTAGATCATTTCATTCATATGACATTCTTGCGGGACCCAGTGACAGCGGTAGCAAGGAGGTGAGTGTCACTAATGAAGGGTGGCACCAAGAACCTCATGGTGATGGAGCTGTTGTGCATGTTGGACCTGCCAAAATACCCTAGAGGGCAAACAAAACCTTCCTAGAGGATTGCTGAGGTCATATCTTTGTCCTGTGGAGCAGCTGGGGAGTTATGAACCGCCAACCTTTCAGCTTTGAGTTGCTTAACTACTCTGCCACCAGGGACCCTGAAATGAACTTCACCTACCCACCCCACACCCACTGCCAGTGTAGGCTATTCCAGTTCGTTGTGACCCCACGGGCAGTAAATCTTAGGGACACTTGCTCAATGGCAGGGTCTGTAAGCTGGCTGCCCGGGACCAAGCATGGCAGCCGGATGCGCCTTGAGCACCGAAGGACTTCACTCCATTCTGGGTCCCACGCTGACTCTGGGGAAGCTCGGCACGGCTAGAGCTGCTGCAGATGATGTGGGGAATGGGATTCAGCTTTCTACCTGGCCCTTTGAGTGGGAGGAAACGTGGCCTGTGGCTGGAGCCCGCCCAGTGTTCTCCGCCCCCCCCCCCCCCCCCTGTAGGGAGTGCATTCACGCGGCTCCTTGAAGGAAAACATCCATGGCGGCATGACTCCTGCTTTCCGAATGTCACGGTCTCCACCTACATGCTACTGGCTCACTAGCCACGCGCAGCAGGGGGCATTGAAGAAGACGGACAGTTCAGCTCTCGGTTGCACCGGCTGGGCTCCGGTGCTCCCTGAGTGGTCGGCATGCCGGGGCCGCTGTTTGGATGGGTTTTGGGATTGTGCTCCCAGCCTCCCGGAGTTCCCCGGGGCTGCACACATGGGGCAAGAAAGTCCTCCCGGCAAACGCCAATTGCATTGATTCTGTTGGCTGGCATGTCCTGCACTCTCTGCACAGCAGCAGGGGCTGCCAGCTGATCTCGAATTACTGATAGAAAAAGGTGAGCTTTGGGTAGCATCCCCGCATCTCTTAGCCCTGATAGGCAGATCTGGCTGTAAAATGGATTGAACAGAACCATTTTGATAAGCGTTTGTTTTTTTGCTCACTTGGTGAGGATGGTCACCCCCCTTCCCTGCCCCAACGGTTTGGCACGTTGACCTGTCAGCTGACATGTTCCACTGAGCTTTGACTGGCTTCCCATGACCCCCGGGTATCTTCAGGGACCAGAGACCTTGGGGTGGGTTTACCTTGGGGCAGGTTTCATGCATTCCTAGAAATGAAATTACTTTGCCTATTAAAGCTGGGGAGCTTCACATTTTTTTCCCCCACGGGTGTCTTTTTGTTTGCTCGCTTTGAACATGTCTGAACACAGTGCTGTTTGTAAAATGCTTCAGCACATTCCCACCAGAGAGAAATGGGCAGGACCTGATCAAGGGTAATAGTGAGGAACCTGCCTTGGAGTTCTTGGCCATTTCTTCATAGGTCTGGTCTCATCTGTGGTTCTGCTATAATGGTTGCTAGAGATTGGCAGACCTGGCCTGGAGGCCAAGTCTGGACCATCACCTGAAGGGTACGACCCCCAAGCTAAGTCTGGTTTCTGCGTTTTCATGTGTTGGGAGAGAGAGGGGCAGGGAATAGTGCTATTTCTCAATGTATAGAAACCACAGGAAATGCAGATTTCAGTGTCTCAGCTGGGGAAAAGCTGAGTAAAGGGCTCACGGGTTTTCGTTGTGTCATTATTTCTCACAACTGCATATAAATCTAGGATGACTTCCTGCTAAAAAGTTTAATTTGAAAGCTCTCTCTGAGTGGAGATTCCGCCCGCCCCCTCCACACACACACCTATTCACTAAAGGTCTTGAGCCTCTGTGGGGTGCCGGTCCTCACCCTGAGATGTGTGGTCTCTGCTCCAGGAGTTGATAGGGCAGTGGGAGAGAGAGGATTCTTCCCGGGGACATAAATATCGTGTAAGCAGAGCACACCTGTACGTGGCCAGGTGGCAAGTTGGGAAGCCACCTCCCTTCACCGCCTTCGTCCGCAGCATGCGCGACTGCGGCCGTGGGTGCCCGCAGCAGACGCCTAGGAGATGTGCCAGGCTATTCTCAGCGCAAGCCCCACCACCTAAAGCGTGGGGGGGTGGGGGGTGGGGGGGGCGCTGCCTGCAGACATGATTTCTGCTGAGCGCCATGTCTGCATATCTGCTCCCTTGCCTTACTTCTCCGCCTCTCCAGCATCGCGGCGACGGTGGCCCCTCTTTCCCGGCAAGGTCGAGACGGGAGGGTTTTCTGGCTCAGTGAATGCTTCGGTCTGGGGAACGCTGTTCCACAGCAGACCTAAACACGCATGACCACAAAGCATGAAACAGAACCTTATTTATGGAAAGGGAAAAAGAATCCCCCACAGAATAAACCACCGGCAGATCCCATCAGCTGCCACGCACCTCCTCCGGCCACCTGCAGAATCTACCGCCTCCCAAGCCCTTCTCCCCGCCTCTCCCACTGGGGTTCCCCGGTCCGTCCCCACTGCACCGAGGCACGCATCCGAAGGGCACGTCTGTACTGCCCCTTGCCTCACGCACTGCCATGCTCACAGCGATCGTAGAGGTCACAGTGGAACTGTCCTTGTGAGCTTCCCAGACTGTAACTCATGTCTGTCTGTTTGTTTACAGTTTTACTGGCAGGTGATCCACAGGTCATATAATTCGATCGTTGGGGCTGTAATTCTTTACAGGAGCAGAAAGCCCATCTTTCTCCCGCCGGGTGGTTGGGGGTTTCAAACTGTTGACCTTGTGGTTACACTTGTCACCATGACACTGCCAGGATTCCTTGTCCAGTCTTTTTGGTGGCGAGGATCCTAGGGAAGACGTAGGCCGCTCTGGCTTGATTCTTGGGACTGCCAATGTAGAACCCCAGGCTGCCCTCAGACTCCCTGGCGGAAAGGAGAGCATTTTAAGCAGACCCCCCGCAACCCCCCTACCCCCATGGGAATTTGAGAAGCACTGGTTCTAGACCAGGGTCCCCACCTGGATTCTATAGTAATCTGTGCTACTAGAAAGCTATAAAGATGAAGAATAATAGAATAATAAATAGAAAGAACACTGGTGTTCCCATAACCAAGCTTCATGCTTGGCTATATTTTTCCTTCAGATTTCATGTCCTCCTCTTTTAAGAAATGAAGCCCGGCACCTCGAAACAATGGCTCTGAGACATCCTCCAAGCCTGGGGCTGAACCCTCCCCCGAGGTCACCCATCCGCCAAACAGGCCCAGAACGCGGAAGGAATGCCCACGAAGAAAGCGCACCCCAGAGCAATCTGTCCCGACCCAAAGGCAGCGCTGGAGCCACGACAAAGGTCAGAAGGTGTGGGGGTGAGGTGGGGGGAAGGCTGGACGGAAACAGAAGTCCAAAGCATAAGTGGCGACGGTTCTGTTCCACGATGGGAATTACAGCTCAGGACACGAAGCGGCTGTGTCTAAACTGTTGATGGGGGACTCATTTGCTCTGAAAACTTTCCCCAAATCAGAGCCAAGAGCTCCAGAGAGAGAGAGAAAGACGGCACTTAGAGAGAGCCTTCGGAATGTCTGTGTAGTCTGACCCTGTCTGTATCGTTTGAGCCCATGTTCACCTGGTTGTCCTCCCCGGCAATCAAACCCTTCCCGCCCATATTTACATTTATGCCGTGCAGCTGCCCTTAAATGCTGTGCAGTCTGGTCTGGCATGTTTTCAATGGACACACATGCTATCACACCGAGTACTTCACCCTGCAACGAGCTTCTTTGGTCGAACAGATTGTATTTGAGATGAATTGTGCGGGTGTCCACAGTTTTAATTCACTCACTTTGATTGCTGGGGTGTCCAGCGGTGTCCATTGCCCCTTCGTCCTTTATTCTCCTACTGCTGGACATTTTGGTTGGTTGCTTCTCTCTATTTTTTTTGCACAGTGGGACCATTGGGCCATCAGATGGACGTCTTTCTACAGCTAATCAAACTTGCTTTGCAAAATGCTTAGCAACCTACTCTTTGCACCAGCAGTGTTTTGAGTTCCATGTGCCCCATAGCTTAGCCATCACTTGGCATTGTCAGACATGTTTTAGGCACTCGGGGGATTTGTCTATTCCAAATCCTTTGTCTACCCCCTTTCTGTAACTCGTTGGTCTTTTCCTAATGAAGTTATAAGGGCCATTAATTTATTCTGAGCATTAATTTTTGTTGTTGTTCTTAATAAACTATAGATGCCTTCTTTCAAGTGGTGACTGTTCTTTTAACTTTGTGCCTTTAGTAAGGCACACATTAAAATTTAAAAAATTTTCATGTTAGTTTTCCATTATGACCTTTGTCTGACCATTATCTCCCACCTTCCTGAGACCTCGAAGACAGTCTATTATTGCTCTCTCCAAAAGTGTGTTTGATACATCTTTCTCTAAATTACCACCCATGTCTCCTCACTCAGAAGCCTCAAACGTGTGGCTGTAGTTCTGACCAAAATTAACTCTAGGACCTAGTGGTTTTCAACCTGGGAATCTCCCTGTGGGAGTCAAACGACCCTTTCACAGGGGTCACCCGATTCCTCACAGCAGTAAAATGACAGTGATGAAGCTGCAAGGAAAATGATGTTACAGTTGGGGGGGTTGGGGGTCACCACCACACGAGGACCTGTGTTAAAGGGTCGAGTTTCCTTCCTTTGTGTTTCTCTACAAAATCCCCAGACATCCCTTCATCTCTACCCCTTTCACCTGGCTGCTTCCTTCTTCTCTTGTTGTCCCCCTTTAAGTGCACCCTAAGGTGCTATTGGTCAAAGGATGTACGCACTCTCCTCGTATAGCCAGAATTCTCTGTGGAAGCAAGGGGGGCTAGACTTCGTTTCATGTACGCTGGACCCGATTATCAGAGGCACCAGTCCCTGGGAAAGGCCACCGTGCTTGGAAAAGCAGAGGGTCCACGAGAAAGCAGACGCTGCTCAAGGCGTTGACCTGACACTGCGGGTGCAGCTGTCACTGCCAGGAGGGCCTCGGACCTGGCGGGGTTAGTACCCGGGGTCGCTCGGGGTCCAAACCAACGGATGACAACTGAAAACGGCAGCAACAGGAGAGGGGCCTTCAGAGAGTCTGCCGGAAATGGAATGAAGAGATCATGGAATTTCCCCACCAACGTTTTGCAGTCCCCTTCACAGGACCAGTGCCACTGACAATCATGTTAAATTCTCCCTGAACTCCGTGACCCGAGAAAACAAGAACAATGAAAGAGAATCCCCACTGAATGTGTCCAGGAAAACGGAGTCCAGCAAAGAAACCTTTCGGATGACACCTTTTATCCTGCCAACACAAGTCCACAAGTGTTGCTGCTCGGGTTCCAGCCCCTACAGGCATGGGCCTATTCCAGACAAAATGCCTCTGTAGGTCAGGGGTGGCTGCAGACTAGGGTGTCCAATCGGAGCTGCCTATGGCATCTTGTTAGGGCACCTTCAAAACAAGGTCCAATCAAAACAGTGGTTTCTAAGGGGGAGCTGCTGGCCCAGTTCAATGCAAGACAAAAAGGCCAGCTCAGAAGATTTGGACAACTATTTGCAGGGGACCCCAAATGGTAATCTTGATGTGTTAGCCCAGGTAGATTAGAGATACAAATCCATAGACATGCATATGGATATAAGGGTACGGTTATATACTAGAGGAATAGGACATAGAGAAAGCATCTCAACCCAGTCCAGTTCAAAGGCATAAGTCCGATATTAGCCCATTTGCCTGATATCAGTCCATAATATCTTCTCCCAACTCATGAGGTCACAGGCCAGTGGGTCCAGAGTCCCAGCGTTGGCAGGGGTCTCTCCATGGCTCCTCGCTTCCAGGGCTCAGGGTCCATCAACAGCATCCAGTGGTGGTAGAGGCAACTCAGCGCTGGAAGGGCTCCCCACGTGGTTTCTCCAGCTTCAGAGGTCTGGTTCCATCAGGGTAAGGCCGTGAGGCTTCTCCTCTGGCTCCTTCAGCTCCTCGGATGCTGCCATCTTGTCTTGTCTGTGATTCATCGTCTCTGAGATTAACTCCCAACAACTAGGGAGATAACTTCTCATCTCCATGAAGGAAATATCGTGAGATTTCCCGGAAGTCTCAGGAGAAAGCCATGCCCACATGGAGGCCTTATTGACTACTCAATGGCTCTCTCCAGATTAACAGCTTGCGGAGACTGCAAACTCTTTGAACAGTTTCACTGGCGTGTGATTGACATATCGTACACTTCAAGAGTTCAGTCAAGTCAAGAAGGGTTGTACAAACATCACTGAGACTAATTTTTTAAAAATGAAAACACACAGTCTCCTGTTTCTCCGGCAGAGTGGATAGTGGGTTTGAATCCCAGACGCTGGGCTTTGCCACCCACTCTGTCCCCGGGGCTCCGTGAGCCCCACACAGATCCTGCAGCTAGAGCCCTGTTCTTCCCCTCTCCTCCGAGTAATTGATTTGCTGACCCTACTGATCAGTCAGAAACAAGTGCTTGGGAACCAAACTGGTCAAGCTTCTCTCCGTCTTCCAAGTCCCTGGATGTTAGCCCACCCTCTGCCTGAGTCAGCTCACTGTCCCTTTTCAGGCTTCTTTCAGAGAGACTGCTGACGGCGGTGGAAAACAATCCAGTGACATTACCCACTCACCCTACTTCCTCATCCCCGGGTGCTCTCTCCCTTTTCTCCGTCTCTAGGAAATAAACACCCACTCCCACTACACCCCCCTCTCTTTCATGAGACGCTGGCAGGGCTTACCGTTGCGGTACTCTCTCTTTGCTAATGGTCTCCTTACCTCCCACCCCCATCATGCTTCCAAGGATTCTTTCTCCCCTTTTTCCTAAATCAAATTTTTCCTTATCTTAGTCTGGACTTGTGTTTTTCTTATTTGATATGGACAAATTCCAAATATACACCTCTATGGTCGTTGAGTGTCATCAAGTGGACTCTGACCCATAATGACCTCATGGGCTGAAGAGGCAACCGTAGGGCAGGGGTCCTCAAACTACAGTCCGTGAACCACATGCAGCCCCCAGAGGACATTTATCCGGCCCACTGGGTGTTTTCGCCTCTGTTGCTGTCCTGCTTAGCAGCCGACTCATCCTGGGCCCGCAGTGAATTTGCTCATAGTTCTTTTTTTTTTTTTTTTTTTTAACTATACTCCGGCCCTCCAATGGTCTGAGGGACTGTGAACTGGCCCCCTGTTTAAAAAGCTTGAGGACGCCTGCCTTAGGGCTTCCCAACAGCCCTTCCTCCTGCACGCAGCACTGAATCGTCACCACACCGGGGCCCCTTGACACCTCCAGGCTTAATTCATTACACTCAGTTCTTTCAGCCTTTTTCTGATCCTTCCAGAGGCACCAGCAGTTGAGCAGGGGTGTACCAAAATTCATCCAACACCTGGTTCTCTTTCTCATTTCTACCAGTGCACTATTATTTTTCAAAACCTCGGAGCTATGCAATGACCTTTGACGTCGCCTTCTCTGTCAGTCTCTGATAATCCATCTCCAAAGGCACCAGGGACCATGCCTCAGACTTGAACCAGCCCGGGTCCTCGGTCTCACTGGCCCTCCTGGTCTGACACGCAGATGTCCACAGTAGTGTGGTGGGTGTTCTGTCTCCTCATCGCAGGATCTTAGCGTTGAAGGAGACCTTAAGGAGTAGCTGGTGTCTGACCTATTGTCTGGAAGTATCTATCTCTTCCCAGACACTTAAAAAATAGCTATTAAAAAAATAGCTATTGAATCTCTTCTTACTATTGCTCGTGATGAGAGACACTCGTGGTGCCCCCCAGACCTCCCGCTGTTCCTGCTAAACAGTAGTTTTCTAAACGGAGTTGAAAAATTTCACACCCTAATTGCCACCAGCTGGTCCTACATTGAGGCCCTCTCATATTTTTACTCACTTCCTTACATCACTCACACATTCCCATCCACCTACTTCATCCGTCTAGGTAAGGAAGTGACCACCTACGTGTGGTGACATCAGTGAAATTGTTTCCTACAGATGAATCAATAGACGCAAGTCAGCCTGGGTTTACTGGACACGCTGTCACTACCAGAGATTATACATTTGGAAAGAAGCTTTCTAGGCAGATTCTGTGGGGTCGGGAGAGGGTCGATCCCACCTGAATGTCAAGAACATCTCCGGAACAGATGTGACACATTGGACACAAATGACAAGAAGCCCCGAATGAGGTCAGCTGTGGAGAAAGCAAATGTTCATTAAAAAGACAGGAAAGAAAGAAAAGATCAAAGTGGGTGTCAGAAGAGACTCTGAGATTTGCTCTTGAACGTAGAGCAGGCAAGCAGTGAAAGAAATGATGGTGCACACGAACTGAAAAGACCAGTTACAAGGGAAATTTGAGAGGAAAAGTAAAGTTGATAATGAAATGTGCAAAGACCTTAGAAAGTCAAAAGGGAAGACAGTCCCCAACATGCCTCGAGCTAAAAGAAATTAAGAAAAATTTAAATCGTGAGTGGCATTATTGAAAGACCCTGTGGGCAAAATACTGAACGACACAGGAAGCTTCAAAGGGAGATGGACGTCCTGATGACAACCACTGCCTGTTGACCCGTGCACGTGGTCTGCAGGAGCCCCATGGAATTCCCAGTCTTCTCCAGGCTAGCCACGGTTGGTTAGGGCTCCCACAGCTGAAGGCTGCGGCATAGCCGATGACGCACAAGTAAACACCTCTCTTGTATCCTCTGCTTTTAGTCAAGAGCCATCTGCCATCAGTAAGGATATCTTGTACCACATTCTCTTTGCATCCAGCCTGCACACGGATGGCAGCTCCCTGGCAATCGACTGCAGCAACCCTTGTTCGATGATCTTCGGGGGAAATGCTCCTTGCCTGTGATACTGTTCTGTAATTTGAGCATTCTGTTGGGCCACCTTTCCATTAGAATGGGTACAACTATGGACCTCTTCCAGTCAGTGGGCCAAGTAGCCGTCTTCCAAATTTCCTGGCTCAGCTTCACCAGTGTGTGGAAGTATTTCAGTTACTATTCTACCACTTCCCGGAGCCTCGCTTTTGGCTACTGTTTTCAGTACCACTTGAACTCCTTCCTTCAGTAGCATTGTTTCTCGCTCATATACTATCTCCTGAAATGGGGAGGGAACCCATGGGTCCTTTGTGGTACAGCGACTCTGCACTATTCCCATCATCTTTTAGAGCTTCCTGCATCACTCATAGAATTTCCCAATACTGCAACTCGAGCCTTGAATTTCTTTCTCGAGTTATTTGGTTTAACATAGACTGAGCACATCCTTCCTTTTTTGTTTTCTAATTCTAGGTCTTTGCACATTTCTTTTCTTTTGTTTTTTTTTTTTGGGGGGGGGGCATCACTGCCCTCTGGTGGTGGGAGTAGGAGGCCCAGCCTTGGCTCCTGTGGAGCCGCTGCTGGAAGTGAACCTCCATCCCAGTGAGCCGCAGTTCTCCGCACAACCCCTACGTCACCGGGGCTCAGCCCTGCACATTTCTTTACAAACTTTTACTTTACCTTCTCCAGGTGTCCTTTGGAATGTTCTGTTTGGCTTTTTGATGTCATCATCTCTTTGATCTGCCTTAGCTCCTCTATGAGAAAGAGCTGTCTTGGAAGAAGTACACTCTGGGCTTAATCTAGTTTTTAATAGTTTCAGCGCTTTTTTTTTTCTTCATATTGGGGATCATCTCTGTTGTATGTTGTCATTCTATGTTGCCTTTTTGCTTCTTTGTTATGGATTTGTCTATGCTTTTCTGGTATGTGAAACCCAGGCTAGAAAAACTTATAGCGGCCACATGTAGACTAACGCCTCCTGGAGAGCATGGGGGCAGCAAAGGTAAGGGGGGCAGGTTTTAATATCAAAGAGTTCTACAAGAAATTAAATGTTCTGAAGTTGATTTGTAACTATGGAGTGACATGATGTCTGAATTAACTCCTAATAAAATAACTGGGGAAGGGGGTAGGAAGGAAGGAATACACAAAATCATTGTACCAAAAAGAACTGTTTGACATTCAATTTCAAGAGGTAACATATGATCAGGAACCAATAACTTTCTCAATAGATCTCCCTCCAATGCATGCTGGACCTGATCTGGTTTCCTAAGTTGTCTCTTTGGTTTGATTTGTTCTGCTTGATTTTTGCTTGTCCTAATTAGGATGCATGTCAGAGGTGTCATGTTATTGAAGGTTCCCCTCTTGAAGTTGTGTTATATGTCTTTCCCTTTTTTCGATATATGAAATGCGGGATTGATGAACCTATAAACACAGCAAATAGAATAAGCCCTTTTTTGGGGGGGTGTCAGTGGTGAAGGGGAAGGTGAAGGGGGGATGGTATCAAAGAGTCCATGATGCAGAAAAAGTATGTTTGAAAAATGATTGTGGTAGCAATTGTGTAATTCTGCTTGATGTGATTAAATGATGGAATGATCTGATATATGAGCCCCGATGGAATAGTGGTTGAGTGCGGGACTGCGGCACATTGGCTTGGCAGTTCAAATCCAGCAGCGGCTCTCCAGGAGCAAGGCTGAGTAGCTCCCACAACCACCAGAGGGCAGTGATGCCCCCCCCCCAAAAAGAAAAAGAAAATGTTCTAAAACTGACAATAACAACAAAAAAGGTCCGATGATGCCAAAAGAAGTAGAAGCTGCACTGCAGACATTAGCCAAAAACAAGACTCCAGGAATTGATGGAAACCCAATTGAAGTGTTTCAATGAGCTGATGACGCCATGGAAACATTCACTGATCCTCGTCAAGAAATTTGGAGGACAAGTCTCAGGCCAAATGACAGGAAGAGATCCATATTTGTGCCCTTTCCAAAGAAAGGTGACCCAACAAAAGGTGGACATGATTGAACAATATCACTATACTCAAGCAAGTACAAATTTTGATGAAGATAGTCCAACAGTGATTACAACAGGGTGTCCACAGGGAACATCCAGAAACTCAAGCTGATTCAGAAGACGACCTGGCATGGGGGGATGTAATTTTCAATGTCAGATGGATCTTAGCGGAAAGCAAAGAATACCCGAAAGATATCCACATGTGCTTTATGGAGTATGCAGAGGTATTTGACTGTGTGGATCATGACGCGTGAAGGATCACATCGAGAAGAATGAGAATTCCAGAACACTTCAAACCTGCCTGTGGAACAGGAGGCAGTTGTACAAACAGAACAAGGGACTGCGGCATGGTTTAACACTAGCAGAGACATGTATCCTGCCTCCCCCGTTAGTCGATCTGTAGGCTGAGAAGCCGAACTGTGTGGCGAGCATGGCTTCAGGGTTGGAGGAAGCCTTGTTAGCAACCTATGACCTAGTGCAGAGGACACTACCTTTCTTGCAGAGAGTGAGGAAGGCCTGGAGCACTTGCTGATAGAGATGGTGGACTGCAACCTTCAGTGAGGATGACAACCTAAGAAAACCAAAATTCTCACAACCGGGCAGTATCATGAAAGACATCATGGAGTATCATGGAGTAGATACTTTCTTTGAAAGTATCATGGAGACAATATGGACACTGCTAAGGGTTTCATCTTGCTTGTATCCACAGCTGAAATGCATGAAGGCGGCAGCCAAGACATTCTTTTTTTTTTTCTTTTAATGATTTTATGGGGGGCTCTTACAGCTCTGATAACATTCAATACATCATTTGTATCAAGCATATTTGTACACATGTTGCCAAATTCATTTCCAAATATTTTCTGCTTGAGCATTTGGTAAAACTCCTCTTTCCCCTCCCTTTTATTTAAATGAATCATTTTACTGGGGACTCATACACCTCCCCTCACAATCCATACATCCATCCATTGTATGCAGGCCACATTTGCACACTTGTTGCTGTCATCACTCTCAAAACATCCTCCCTCCACTTAGGCCCCCAGTAACAGCTCCCCATATTTTCCTCCCCCCCTCCCTCCCCCATGAAACCTTAATAATTTACAAATTGTTGTTACTTTTTCATATCGTACACTGTCCGATGTGTCCCTTCACTCACTTCCCTGTTGTCCGTGTCCCAGAGAGGAGGTTATATATAGATCCCTGAAATTGGTTCCCCTTTTCTATTCCACCATCCCTCCACCCTCTCAGTATCGCCATTCCCACTACTAGTCCTGAGGGAACAATCTATCCTAAATTCCCCATGTTTCTGGCTCCAGAGTACATCCCCTGGTCTAGCTGGATTTGTCTGGTAGAACTGGGATCATGATAGTGGGTGGGAGGAAGCATTTGAGAACTAGAGGAAGTTTGCATATTTCACTGTTACTACGCCGTACCTTGACTGGCTCATCTCCTCCCTGCAACCCCTCTGTAAGAGAATGTTCCTTCACATATTGATGGGCTTTGGGTCCCCAATCTGTACTTCCCCTCATTTATAAGGATATCATTTTAGTTCTCTGATGCCTGACACCGGATCCCTTCAACACCTCGTGGTCACACAGGCTGGTGTGCTTCTTCCATGTGGGCTTTGGTGCTTCTGAGCCGGATGGCCGCTTGTTTCCTCGACATTCTCGACACCCTGCGTGAGGCGAGTCTGAGGCACACGATCTCTCCTGAAGTGGTGCAGAGCAAGGATGTCACAATGAATAAGGACGACCAGAAATGAACGGACCCCTTTGCAGGATCGTTTGGAAGAACACCGAGGGCAGTGTCGATGGAAGAAGTGCAGTCAGAAATTTCCTTAACAGTGAGGATGGGGTGGGACATCACGCTGGTGAGGGCGAGGTCGGAGGAAGGGAAGGAGACACTGCAGGCTAAGGGCTGATCTGGGTGCTGCAACCATGGACGCAGACCCGACACTCGTGCGTGCGTGCGTGCGTGCGTGCGGGTGGCTCAGCGCTGGGGAGGGTCTCCATCTGCTGTACACGGGGCTGCTGTGAGTGGCACCAACGTGAGGGCACTTAGCAACAAAGCCCAGCACTAACTCGGGGCCGATCGTGGCCAAGGCCTAGTCCCTTGATGGGTGGGCCTCAGTTCCCACAACTCGCAATGGAACTTGAGTCCTGAACAGTTGCGATAAGAATGGATAACCAGGGTAGTTGCCTCAGAGGGCTGTAGGACTCGATGAAAAAAAGAATGCAGAGGAGTACTCAGCCTGGTGTCTCGTTGAAGCACCGTAAGTATTTGAACGCATGGATCTCCATGTCTCCTAAGATGAACAGCAACAGCAAAAACAAGTTCCTTTGGAGAAAGAAAGCTAGAATTTGGTACAGTCCTACTGTAGGAGCGCACCCCAAATATCAGGCCAGGTGCTGAGAGGGGTTTTGACTCCTGGTGAGCTCACGTGTATTTGGGTTTTCAATGGCTGATAAAAAAAAACAAACATTTTCTTGGCATCATCCAATCATTCAATCAGATTAAAATTGGTGCAGTCGCACAATCCATCTCAGAATATTCTCTTCCCGTCCCCGTTGTCAGCTCCCCATTTCCCACCACGCTCTTCTGCCGTGACCCTAAGACGATGATCAATCCAGTTCCCGGCTCTGCAGATCGACCTAGTCTGCGTTTCAGATACAGAAAAATCATATGAAGCACAGACATGAAACGGACGGCTGAACAACCACGGCTGTGACTTGACAAAACACGGAGAAGCCTCAATCAAAAAGAAAGCAGGAAACATTAAATACTGAGGCAACTTGAAAATGGGTTCCAGGGGAGATCACACGATAAGGTTTTCCACTGTAATCTGACTGCGTCCACCAAGGTCATCTTTACGATGCTCTCCAGCTGAGAGCAGAGCTATTCACATCCCTCCACTATGCCCGGAGGGGATTCATCGGAGGCGAAATTCACGTGAGGACCCTGGAAATGGGATTTGAGGCTTACACTGCCATCCTCATTCATTCATTCATTCATTCACTGCCATTTTGTCGATTCTGACCCCTAGCAATCCTATTGGACAGGGTAGAACTGCCCTGGTGACTTTCTGAGGCTGTAACCCTGTATGGAAGCAGAAAGTCCCACCTCTCTCCTGCTGCCAGCCACAGCCTTCTGCAAACCTGGCCTTCACAAGCACGGATACCATTCCCTCCTTCAGATCTGGATTTTATTATTTAATCCTTGGCTCACACAGGCTGATGTGCAACTTCCATGTGGACTTAGTTGACATCTTGTAATTGTGTGGTGTTTTTTGGAAAGTGGATCCCTGGGTCTTTCTTCTTAGGCACCTTTGGGTGAACTTGAACTTCTAACCTCCTAGCTTTCAGCAAGAGTGCTACTGTTTGCCTTACCCGGGGATCCCAGGTATAGATATTATACGTGTATATATATAATATGTATTCTCATATATAGCTCAAATCAATATGTCTTCATGTCAAATAGCAAAAGGTTTGTTGAGTTGAAATGAATTTTGCCTTGAGGCAACCCGGGAGTGGGGGAAGCCCATACGTTGAAGTGATTCTTCAACCCCAGTTAGAGCCTCCATTCTAATCTGCGTTCACTTTTCCTCCGGGTACACTCAGGCAAGGAGGGGAGAAGGGCAGCTTACTCCGTGTCGTTAGGGTCAAGCTATATATAGTTGAACGCTTTTCTCAGATGCTTACTTCGCTAAGCCGCTCAGATTTTGAGAGAGGCTCCTATGAAGAAGAGGAGACCAAGGGCGAAGGACGGTGAAGGGAGAATGGGGGGGAGAGGAGGGGATTTCATCGCGAAAGCAAAATAATGAACTTATGGAAATAAAAAAGAACCCCCAGCCAAACCTATTGCCATCTAGCCGATTCTGACTCTTAGCGATACTTTACAGCTAGGGTTTCTGAGACCGTAAATATTTACGGAAGCAGCTGCCTCCACCTTCCTCTTGCAAAGCAGCTGGTGGATTTGAACCACGGACCTTGAGGCTAACCGTGCCATATGTAACTGACGGGAGACAAAAATCATTCAACGACGAACATTGACCGCTGCAGGAGACTATAAGACAACCAACCAGCCTGTTTCTAACACCAGAATGGAATTCATAAAAAATGAACGCTGTCTCAGGTTAAATTTAAGGCAGGGCTACCCAGACGATTTCATTTTGCCTCTTAACAGCACTAATTAGAAAGAGCGGTGCTGTCCAATGACTATTTATAGTGTGTCCTTATGGTGTTCTGTTCTGTACTCTGAGATGAAGCGAGCACCAGAAATGGGTTGCTGGCCCTTGAGGAGCTGGGAGACTTGAATAGTCCAAGGAATACAATTCCCCACGAAGGCACAACCTCGGAGAGGAAAGATGATTGTTTTTAGCGACCATTCCTCCCGGGGATATTCAGCACCGATTCCAGGGCCGCTCCGATCTCTGGTGGCAGCAGCCCCTGTGTTCTGCTTGAAGCTCAACCCTGCGTAGGCCATGCGCTGCTTCTGTTCCCTGAAAAGGGGGCCAAACCATCATCCGTCCTGCTGTTAGATCCAACAGGGCAGCCACACAGACAATCCCTGTGTGTTCGGGCGCCTCTGATTTCCAGCAGCATCGCATCCTCGAATGGTAAGATCCACCATTGTCTCCACTCAATCCAAACTGTCTGCAGTTCTGCCTCTTGTCCAACTAACCCCCCACTCCGTTCTTCCCAACTTCACACCCAGACTTCCATGAATGCCCTCAGCCACTCAGGCACTGCCCACAGGAGAAGTCAGAACTGCCCCCTTGGCTTTCGAAGGGTAGAAATCTTTACTGAAGCAGAGAGCCTCATCATTTTCCCATGGAGAGGTCGGTGGGTTTGAACCTCGGACTCTGTGATTAGTCATCTCACACAAAACCCGCCACACCACTAGAGCGTCTTACACCAAAAAGTCTCTCTGCCACCGAGTTGATTCCAGTTTGGAGTGACTCCATAGGACAGAAAAGAACTACTTCTGTGGGGTTTCTGGGACAGTGGCTCTTCACCTCATCTTTCTACCAAGGGTGGGCTGGTGGTTTTGAACTGCCTGATGTTGAGATTGACAGCCCAACTCTTGACCACTACGCCTCCAGCCCCTAAAGCATAACGTGCCCCAGATCAGATCCACTCCCAGCCCTGCACTCCCCTCTCAGGACCACCCTTTTCTCAGCTGCTGCAGTTATACAATTCACGGCCTCCTGGAATATCCAAGCCCAGCTACTGCTCCCTCTACAAGGTTGCTTTTCAAAGTTATGTGTTCCTTTGTGTATGTATATAATGAGCTACAACACTCACGCAGTTCAAAACCCACACAGAGCAGTCTCCTACACTCCTCTTCATGCTTCCTCTCCCCACCAACAACCCCCTCCAAAACATAAAACAAAACCCAAAGATGGATCTATTTTTGTTGCAGTGATTGTGACTCATAGAGCTGCCATAGAGGGTGAAGCGGAACTGTGCTCTGTAAGGGGTTCCTGGCTGTAATCTTTAAGGAAATAGGCTGCCAAGCCTTTCTGCCACAGAGCCAGTGAGTGGGTTGGAACTACCAACCTTTCTTCACTCAAACCCAGACCCAACTTACAGCCATCGAGTGGATGCTGACCCAGAGGGTCTCTGAAGATGTGAGTCTCTATGAAAACAGCGAGCCTCGTTGATTTCCTGAGGAGCAACTGGTGGAACGGAACCACCAACCTGGAGATTAGCTGTCCACTGCTTACCACCAGCACCCCCGGGGCTCCTTCCTTTCCCCACAAGGACACCGTGTCCTTGTGTCTGTCAGAGACACTGCATGTGTCCACAAAGACGCAGGAAGACATAGTCTCTTCATTCCCACCTGCCACCACACTTTACACCAAGGACAGCATATTATAATACAAATTTGACTCATTCTTTTTTTTTTGGTTTGATACATCTTGGTGAACTTTTCAAAGCAGTACCAAAAAGAGCTTCCAGGTCACCTTTTTCTTTTCTTCATGTCAACTTTTCCATGACTGCCCAGTATTACGTTGAAGCGAGACCTTATTTGATTTAGCAGTCTCTCTAGGTCAATTGTCTTTGACCTGCGGCCATTGCCAACAATGCTGCAGTGGCCTGACCCCTGTCATTTTGCAGATGAGACTATTTTGAGGGAATCTCCCCTGTCTTTTAGATTTCAGCTCCTCCTTCCCCTTTTGTGGCAGTCACTTAATCTGGTGTCCATTTGAGGATTAAGAGTGTAGGGGTGGAGTCTAGACTGCTACTCTGGAGATAGCCAATGAGATCTCTGTGTTGGCATGACTTTCTCCTCTGAGAATTCTGGGAAATGGGGTAATTCCTTCTTGGAGGCAGAGACACCATCTCTCTGGGCTCACGCTGGTAGAGACATTCAACTAACAAGGCTGGCTCCCTATAAGAAGCTACACGGACCTACCCCTGATGCAGCCAGAAACCTGGACCTTGAAAAGCCACGTGGAGACTCCTCCCAGAGCTGCGAAGCTTCTACCACCACGGACTTTGTACCCACTGGCCAGTGACCTTCCTGCGCTCAGCATCATTGCATGGGTTTCGTGAGTCTGGAGAGGACTTTATAGATTGTATATGGGCTAATTATCAGACTTATGACCTTGGACTGAACTGGGTTGGGATGTTTTCTTAATGTATCGTTGCTCTTGTCTATAAACATCTTAAGCACATATGCGTGTTGATGAATTGGTTTCTCTAGTTTCCTCAGACTATCACACCTTTCATGTTGACTTTCCCTACTTTTGCTCAGATCTTCAGTGTCAGACAAGCCACCCACCTGGCACCTCTGCTCCGTTGTTACTCTGTGCGTGCAGCCAGCATGCATGCAGTAAGCACCTTTTATATGCCAGGCCCTTCATACGAAGAAGCAAGATGATTAAAAAAACAAACAAACAAGGGCAAGCAATCTCCTAACCCAGATCTCGCTCCCAATTCTCTCTGGCCTGACGGTCGGTGGAATTTTGAGGGTAGATGGCGCCCCTTTCTTCTTTGTGCTTAGGACTCATTGCCTCAGACAAATGGCCGTCAACATATCAATTTCCTCACTCGCACCCCAACCTGAGGGAAGGAGTCGTCCTACTACCAAGGTCACGTATCACAAACACTCCCTGGGGGGTGTGTGCTCCGGAGAGAGGCAGGCACTTTCCTGGCTGCAAAGGGAAGAGCTGACTGCGGACGGAGTCCCAAGCTCCGACAAGAAGACCAGCGACAGATGGGCCTGCACGCCTGCCTGGGGAAGACACAGGTGTGTTTCCCCAGATGGAAACGGCAGAGGAGTTAAGTCAACAGTGCCGTGAGCAGCCAGCTCCCCAAAGAGAGGGAGGGAGAGTCTGGAAACCATACCGTCCCATCCCTTTCCTCCCTGGGACTGGAGCCAAAGTTCCTCCGTGGACATCCGAGGACAGGGGGAACGAGTTCCCCTCACAGGAAGCCCCGAGGCTTGTTCTTTAGCACCGGGTTCAAAGAAAGCCATCGCCCTGGGCAGCACACTAGGTCGATCGTGACTTTTGGAAGCGATGAAGAAAGAAAAGGAAAGTTTCCAAAAAGGAGCACATTGCCCAGTAGTTGTAAAACGCCTCAAAGACAAGCGCTTTTGAGAGCGTGCCATGGACAGCTGGAACGTGGCAACTCTCCTCCGAGGATCAAAGAAGCAAGTGCTAATCCAGCCTGCTGATTCGCCACTCTTCCGACTGAACAGAGCTGCTCGGAAGCATTTCCTGGGCCGTCATCTTGACACAGGCAGACCGTCACGGCGGTCCCCTGCAAGCCTCTTCGTCAGCAGCCCAGCAGCTCGCCCACCTCATCGAGGGGCGGCTACAGGCCACAGTAGGACTGCCCCTGTGCGTTTCTGGCAGGATGACTCTTGACCAAAGCAGCGAGCCCCGTCTTTCTCCTGAGGTGTGGTGGAGGGCTTCGAACGGCCGACCTTCCCGTTCACAGCCCAGGGGACCTTAAGTCGGAATGATAGACTTTTACGGAAATGCAACTTTATTGCTGTCTGGTGCAAGTACTCACAAGAAGGGATGACGTTTTAAAAGAATTTGCAGCTATTTTGGAGGCAAGGAAAAACATGCCCAGTGTCTCTCCCTCCCCCACTGGCTGGCATTGTTTGAAGGGAGAGCGGCTGTTAAGTCCCCGTCTTTCGAATAGTTTTTCCCTAGACTATTCAGTTAAAACACCCGTGAAGAGCTTTCACCTCACTCGGGGTCAGGCACAGTTCTGAGACAAGGCTGTGCATTAAAGGAGAGGAAAGTGTCAGGGGCCCACGAGACCCTGCGTGGCGACTTATCATGCATGCCGTCCTGTATTGGCACCATTTTCTAAGTGGGGGTTCTCAGTGGTTTCTGCACCTGCACACCACCGGGCGGGCTTTGTAAAAATACCACTTCATGTTAAAGGTGGTGGGGTCATTTGTGAAAGGGTAGTGAGAATGATCGCAAAACTTCAAGAGGAAAATCAGTGCTATTAAGTTATACGTGTAGCTACTGCTTAAAGGAAAAAGGAACACTACTGGGGCTTGGTGCCTCCCTAGACCTCAAAATTCTGGTAATGGAGGTGGTGGAGGTAGAGGTGGTGGTGGTGGTGGTGGAGGTGGAGGTGGTGGAGGTGGAGGTGGAGGAGGTGGAGGAGGTAGTGGAGGTGGAGGTGGAGGAGGTGGAGGAGGTAGAGGTGGTGGTGGTGAAGGTGGTGGTGGTAGTGGTGAAGCCACTTCTGGACATGTTTAAAGTTGCCCTGAGGATTAGCAATCCAGGTTGAGGACCCCTAGTTTGCTGCCTAGCGGCATTGATGGCAAGTCTCCACGGGTTCCAGCCTTTGTTCTGCAATTCCAAGTCTATCCAGATGTGCCTCAGAAGAAAGACTTTGCCATCCCAAAACAACCACAAAGCCCCACTGCCATCAAGCCCATTCCGACTCACAGTCCTGCCGAAGGACAGAGTAGGACTGTCCTGTCAGGTTTCCCCGGCTGGCGTCTTTACCGCAGCGGACTGACACAGCTCTCTCCCATCGAGCAGCTGCTGATTCAAACCACCAACCATTCCGTCAGCAGCTGACCACTATAAAGCCTGCCTTCCTTCCCTGGCCACTGAGTTCCTTCAAAGCCTTTGGAAACCCGAGCAGCACAGCCCCACTTGGAGGCACAGGGGCCACCGTGAGTTGCGACCCATTCTATGGCGATTACTGTAGGTGAGAACACGTGACACGCATGCATGCTGCTTTTCGAAAGCACTGTACTTCTGCGGTTATTGTCTGCTCCCCTGGATTGGCTGACACTTCCTGGAGCACCAGTACCTGAAGATCCTGGTGTCCAGATCTACGGAGTCGGAATCTCTAGTGGCCAGCCTGAGGGATTCCTTTGGCTTTTAGCTCCCCAGGGGATCGATTTCCCATTCCACATCCTGAACTGCATCCCCAGATAAGAATGAGCCTCAGAAAACCACTCGCCACCCCCCACTCCCACACAAGAAACCCCGCAAAAGAAAAACAACCAAACGCACTGCTGTCTGACCCTATAGGGCAGAATGGGACCGCAAGTTTCCTAGGCGGCAACTCTTTGACAGTTGTAGGACTCTTCTTCCCTCCAGGGGGTTACTTGGTGGTTTTCAGGGTGTAACCACGATGTCCCCAGGGCCCCCGGCAGTAGGCACAGTGAGCACCTACCAACTTTGCCCTGGTGAATGATGCATCTCTTTGATT
Organism: Nesogale talazaci; assembly: GCA_004026705.1. Classification (NCBI taxonomy): domain Eukaryota; kingdom Metazoa; phylum Chordata; class Mammalia; order Afrosoricida; family Tenrecidae; genus Nesogale; species Nesogale talazaci. The sequence continues at coordinate 18,765 of PVJH01007379.1, read as the reverse complement.
AAGTCCATCCTCTTACTGCAGTGCTGACGGCCATGCCCGTCTTAGTGAGTCCCTTCCGTATTCATTCTCCAACAACCACGACGTGCCATAACGAAGCCTGGGGCCCAGGAGCAAACAGGAAGACTCCCTATGGGACTTTGTCTATTGCTGTATGCGTTACCAGCATGTCTTCTGTAGTACAGGGACATCCAAATATTTCCCTTCCAACTATTATTTGATACTCCAGGGTACAGAAAATGTCTTGCTGTCAATTCTCCCTTACGCTGTTGGCACATAAGAGGCCCTCTGTAAATACATTTCATAGCACCTATAACAATGTTGCTACCACCTATTTGTATAATAATTATATGTCCCTGAGTACAGGAACTGAATCCCTGGATACAACGTCTGGCCGGCGCAGGTGCTCACCAAATATTGCTAAGGACTTAAGGATGCAAATAAGGACTGCATCCTGGAAAACAGACTCTCCCCTGCAACACGTGCTCCCCTCCCTCCTCCCTCTCCCTGAGACGGTAAAAACGGGCTTTCCTCTGGAGCACGGTGGGATTGTCATTTATAGCTGAGCACGGGACCCATGCGTCCTTTACTTACTTACAGGTTGACCTGGGACTCTAGTTCGGGATCTTTCGTTGGCCACGTCTGAGGGGGCTGGATGCCGAAGGAGAGAGATGACTTTGCTTTCCAGAGCAGGGTTTGTGCCATCGGACTCCCACAGGACCCCTGCGACAGCGGATCCATCGGTGGGCCCCGCGGCTGCTGTGCTGCGCTAAAGCAGAGGGGGGGGGTGGGGAGCAGGAAGTGAGAACAGAGAAGGCCTCCACCTGCGCTCGGGCCCCACTGTCACAGGTCAGGAGGAGGACATGACCCCCAGCCTTCCCAAGACCCAGGCGCCTCACCCCGGCCACATCATGGCCTCCCTGCAAAAGGGCGCCTGGGCACTTGAGGTGTCGGGAGGGCATCGATCGCTCTCTTCCCCCCCCCCCCCTCCCCTCAGCTGATGCGTTGGGAGGCTGGGTCCTGCATACTGTCAAGTCAGAGGCGGGTCTCAGGTCACAGGTAGACCAGCGAGCATTTACATAACCACAAACCCTTTTAGCAAAAGGCAACGTTATTGGGAGTAAGAGGAGAGGCATTTCCGTGTCAAACGTTTGTGGAGGCTAAGTAGAGGCGGGGTTACATGGCTTCATGGTAGCAGTCCAAAAGTTCTGATTTACTGTGGGATGCTTAATTAAAACATCCAGCTAACGGCCAGCAGAGGGGCTGGCGTCGGCAACCAGGGGCGCCGACACACTGGACCAAGGCCCGTATTTCAAGAGTAGAGGCCTTTCGTACGCAGCCCTGCGTTCTCGTCGCACGAAGAAATGACTGGCTCGTGGGGAGAGACCGAAGTGAACGCCTGAAGCGCGCGTGCACTCGGCCCCAAGGCCGCCGTGGGGAAGGCGGGCCAGCGGCTCCGGAAGCCGGGGCTGCGGGGTTCGGCCTGAGGGCTGCGCGGGCGCCCCTGCTCCTTCGGGTCGGGATCACTCTCGGCGCCAATGAGCAGCGCTCTTGGCTCACCTCGACCTCGGCTGACAACGCCGGCGCCCCAAATCCCATGACTGGGGGTGGGGAAGTAAAAAGAGAAGCAGCCTGAGATGACATGCTGGTGAAAAGGGACACTCTAGGGTCCAGTGTCTTCTCAATTAAGGCGGTGACAAGGCAAAAGACCTGGTGCTTCTAGTAGAGTGACCAGATTTTAACAATGGTGAAGTGGGACACCACTGACCGGCGAGGGAGGGGGGCCGTAGAAGGGGTTTATTCCCTTCCAGTTCTGCTGTCCTCCCGCCGTTCCCTAGCTTGTCGTGCATTCTTTCCCCAAATCGGGATTTCTTTTTCTAAAACGCCAGGGAGGCGGGAAAAATTGTTCAAAATCGGGGCTGCCCCTCCAAAAGCGGGAAGTCACTTTATTCCAGGAGCCTGCACAGGGGTGGGGCAGACTCTGTCCACTCCTAAGCTGCTACAGAGTACCAATCAGGCCCAAGACCAGGGTGGTGGGTTTTTTTTTTTTAAGTTACAACAATGGCCTATGCAGCGAGCGGGAAGGGTTCAAGAGTCGCTCGACCTCCGAACCTGTCCCCTGCCTTCTTGGAATTTTCTCTCTTGCCAGCCTCGCCTGTCATGGCTCTTATGTAACGGTTCACTCAGGTCCATGTCTTCCCTGGGCCCGAGACGTTCCCTGCTGCGTGTCGGATCCAGACACGTAGAGAATCATGTGAGCTTTGGTGATGAGGCTGCCTGGCTTTGTAAGGAGCTAAAAACCTCAGGAAACCCAGAGGGGTCATTCTGCTCTGTGTATAGGGTCATTGGGGATTGGAGTCATGTGAGCTTGAGGCTGGCTTTAAGCCACTTAGCTTGGCGCAAGACTTCCACATATGGCCTCAGACATCCACAGATGGTGAATGGCAAGAACCCAAGAATCTGACGTGCTACCGGCCTTCCTTCGTGAAGAGGAAGCCTAAGTCTTCTACAACCCAGGGTCGCACAGCTCGCAGCTGCCTTCTGGATGAGGGACACAGCTTCTCCTTATTTAATTTGACATTAGCCCCAAACAAGAGTCATGGGATTGACGGAAACACTCGTTGAAACGTTTCAACAAGCTGATGAAGCACTGGAAACACTCATGAGTCCATGCCAAGGAATTTGGAAGACAGCTTCTTGGCCAACTGACCTGAAGAGACCCGTGTTTGTAGCCATTGCAGAGAAAGGTGGCCCAACAGAATGTCCAAACTATCGAACGGTATCATTAATGACACAGGCAGGAACACTTGTGATGAAGATCACTCCACAACAATTTCAGCAGGGGCTGGCCAGGAATTCAGGCTGGATTCAGAAGAAGGCGTGGCACACGGATGGGGTGTCACAGCTGACGTCAGAAGCAGAAGAATGAGGCTGACGGGGGCTGCGTTGTATTGACTATGCGAAGGCATTCTACTGTGTGGACCATTCTAAACTGTGCACAGCCTTGGGAAGAATGGGAATCCCAGAACGCTGACGGTGCTCCTGCAGAACCTACACAGGCATCAAGAGGCAGCTGTGCAAGCAGAACAGGGCGATGCTGCATCAAGAAAGATGTGAAACAGGGTTGTATCTCCTCGCCATCCCCACTCAGTCTGGACTGAGGACATACTCAGAAGTGGGTGATACGAAGAAGAAGGTGGCATCGGGATTAGAGGAAGGCTGATGAACCTGCACTGTGCAGATGACACAGCCTTGCTTGGCGAAAGTGAGAAGACTTGAAGCACTTGCTGAAGATCAGCGAGTGCAGCCTTCCATGTAAATTACCAGCCAATGTCCAAAAACAAACAAAAAACTCTGCGACATCCTCACAGTGGGACAATAGCTGATATAATAAATGGATAAAAAGCCGGAGTCATCAAGGATGTTGCTTTGCTTAAAGCCACAATCACTATTCATGGGAGCAGCTGTCAGGAGACCAAATGACACAACACAGTGGGTTAATCTGCTGCAGAAGATCTCTCTAAAGCGTTGAAATCAAGGATGCTACTTTGAGGACTACGGTTCATGGGACCCAAGCCATGAGATTTTCAATTGCTTCCTATACATTGTGAAAGTTGGACGTTGAATAAGGAAGCCAGAAGAGGAATCAATGCATTTGAATCAATGCATATGGTGCTGGTGCAGAATATCGAAAGTACCGTGGACTGCCAAAAGAACAAACAACTCTGTCTTGGAAAAAGTATAGCCAGAAGGCTCCTTAGAAGCAAAGATGGGAGACTTTGTCTCACATACTTTGGACATGTCAGTAGGAGACAAGGACACCACTTGGTAGAGTAGGGGGGCAGCAGAGAAGAGGGAGATCCTTTGACAGGACGGGTTGGCATAGAGACCGTAACAATGGGCTCAAACCCAAGGCGGTGTAAGGATGGGGCAGGACCAGGCACTGTTTCGTCCTGGTGCACACGGGGTCCTCACGAGGGAGACCTACTCCATGCCACCTGTGACAGCAAAGTTTTTTAAGCTAGAAACTTCTTCCATGCAAGAAGTTTCCACGTATTGTCACTGACTATCTTATTATCAAGCATTTCACATTTATGGCAATAGGAAAGATTCTATTAACGACCACCTGGCAGTAAGGAATACTGAGGTGTGAGACAGGAGTAATGCGATGGTTCGGGTTACGTGTCAGCTTAGCTGGGCATGACTCTCCGTGATTTGACCATTGTGTAACGATGTGATTAATCTGGCAATTCTGTCCTGATGCAGTCATCCCCCAGCCTGTCATCTTATGTGGTGGCCATCTAGTTTTGCAGATCGATTTTTGCATATTGACCTGGCTCGAGGAACCCGAACATTAAGGGAGGAGTCGGAACTAAGAAAAAGTCCCTAAAAGGAACCGATAAAGAAGAGTCAAAGCTAAGGAAGGGTTCTTTTCAGGCACTTTCCTGTGAAGCTTTGACCTGACTGAAGCTGAGCTGGCCAGTCAGGTAACTTCGTAGGGCTTTTGAGTATTTGAAACAGGAGTAAGGAGATGGTGTGGTGCCTTCAAGTTGGTTTTGAATCATAGTATCCTGTGGTCGTAACATAAGTTTCATGCCAACCTGAAGACACATAACAGTGGAGGGTGGAGTTTAGCCTGTTAATCAGGTCACAGGGTGATGGTGACTCCTGGTGGCCATGGCCTTCTCCTAAGGAGGGTCCTGGAGCCACACAGAAGGGATGATATAACCTGAGTGAAATATCTCTAGTTCTTTAATATTTCCTCCCCTTGCTATTATGGTCTTAGCACCACCTCGATACTAGTGTGAGACCTGTGTGTGGTCACTTGTATATTTACAGTCATTCAATGCATGAAATCCAGGATAGATACCATATATACGCGAGTATAATCTGACCCAGATATCAGCCGAGGCCTATACTTGGCTTATACACAAGTATATACCGTAAACTTCAGAAATAGTAATGGGAGTAATGATTCCTTGAGGGCAAGGGAAGGGGTGAGGAGGGGGCAAGGGGGAACCAATTGCAATGCTTATTGTTTTGCTCCACTTGAGAAAAACGAATAACAGAATTGTGGGTGAACCAATACATTGGATGGTGTAAGATATGGCAATATATATTATGTTATGTCATGTTATATTATATTATACTAATTATATTAAAATAAGGGGTCCTGAGGGATTGGGGGGAGGGGATAAAAGGGAGCTGATATCAAAGAGTTCAAGAAGAAAAAAATGTTTTAAAAATTACGGTGGCAGCACCGTAATTATGCTTGTTCTAACTGAACTACGCATTATTATGATATCTGTAAGAGTTCGCAATAAATTTTTTAAAGGAGGGCCCTGGAAACCTCCCCCCCTCTCTCTGCATTCACCTTCCGGCTGGTGAGCCACTCTGAGACCTGTCAGAGTCCTGAAGATGCATCCACAGCCATTGGATCCACAGGGCTTTGCATCCACCAGCCTGTGGCCTTTCTGCATTCTGCATCACTGCAGGTGGCTTTGTGAGTTTGAAGAGGGACTTATGGGCTAGTATTGGACTGATGGACTTGAGTTGGACTGGGCTGGGATGTTTTCCTAATGTACAATTACTCCTTGATATAAAGCGCTTATCTATCTATCTATCTATCTATCTATCATCTATCTATCTATCTATCATCTATCGAGTGTCTCTGGATTTCTTTCTCTAGGCAACCCGGCCTGACACACCACAGAAGGAAATACTGCCCGGTCAGTCCTGCACCATCCTCACTCCTGATCCTGCTCCTCTCCTGGACTCCATTGGTGCAGACACTGTGTCACTTGGTCGTGTTGAGGGACTCCTTCTCTTTCACTGCCCTCTGCTTTACCAAGCATGATGTCATTCTCCATGACGTCTCTCCTGACAGCATATCCAAAGTATGCAAGGTCAAGGCTCTGTAGACAATGGAACATCCCCTCACAGAAGGGTCCCAAGGAAGGGACGAGTCAGCCAGGGTGCAGCAAAGCACTGCCAGGAAATACATTTCTCTAGTTCTTTAATGCTTCACCACCACCACCTCACCCCCCCATCATGGCCCTAGTCCTACTTTACCAATCTAGCTAGACCTGAGTATGCACACAGGAATATATAGGAGCTCTCAACACACGGAATCCAGGACAGATAAACTCTTCAGGAACAATAATGGGCGTGGAAATACCTGGAGAGTAGGGGAAGGTGGGGTGATACCAGGGGAACTGATCACAATGATTGACATATAACCACCACCACCCCCAATACCAGAGAGATGAACAACAGAAATGTGGGTGAAAGGATCCAGTGGTTGGTGTAAGATCTGAAAATAATGACAATTTATTAAGGATTCAAGAGGGAGGGAGGGAGGGTAAAAAGGAGCTGATACCAAGGTCTCAAGGAGAAAGAAAATGCTTTGAAAAGGATGATGACAACATATGTACACATGTTCTTGACACAGTGGATGTATGGATTGTTCTAAGAGTTATAAGAGCCCCCCCCCAATAAAATATATTTTTAATTTTAACAAATAAAAGCAATGGCAATAAGAAAAAAAAAAGGAGGAAAGAAAGCGCTGGAGTAGGAACCCAAATGCCCGTTAGCTCAAGCTCTCCCATTCCCGGCACTAGGATCTTAGGCAAGTCACCTGACTTTTTTTGGCCTCACACCCGCCCTGCCCACAGGACCAAGTCAGTTAATGCTTGTGGAATGTCTGGTTTCTGTTTTAAGTAAAATTCTACAGAAATAAAAACCACCATTTTTTTTAAAAAAGATCGAGTCTCAGGATCCTTGCCTCTAAGAAGACACATAACTGTGAGTCCACATGAAGTATGAAATAGAAAGGCTTAAAAAAAATAGACTTAGTACCTCATTTCACAAAAGCAAGGAATGTGCAAGGGCACAGCCAAACGTATTTTACAAAACACTTCATTAGACAAAAATACCACAATAGGAGGGTACTGCTTCCTGACACACACACCCTATCGAGGGCTAAACCCTTCTGAAGGCAGTCTTTCCATCGCCAAGCCTTCCCTGAAAACGTCTGTGCCCTTCCATTTACCTGATGTCAAAATGAAAGTGTAGGCACCCTGGTGGGGTTCAAATTGTGTCTCTTTTACAGGCTGTGGCTTTGTTTTTAAAGAGCAAAAAGAAGCCTTACAGGGCAAAATCAGGGCTATGAGGCGGAGAGGGTAAGATTTCCCAATAAAATTCTCACAGGACAGTCCTTGCTACCCTTGAAAAAGGAGCAGGAACATTGTCAGGATGGAAAAAAATTCCATGGTGCAATTCTCACCAAGAGCTTTCAATTTTTTTTTTTGTGGGCATCACTGCCCTCTGGTGGGAGTAGGAGGCCCAGCCTTGCTCCTGGAGAGCTGCTGCTGGATTTGAACCGCCAATTCTGTGGGCCGCAGTCCCGCACACAACCACTATGCCACTGGGGCTCAGCACTCAAGTTTCTTATAATTTGTCCACACTCAGCCCCTGCGATTGGCCATTAAGGAAATCCATCCAGATTACCCCTTTGCCATCTACGCCATCACCTTCTGAGCTGGCCTCTCTGTCTGGGACTTAGGGAGCCCAGCAAATCCCTCCAGAAATCGCCGCTTTCCTTGGATCTTTCTTTCTGACGGGAGCCTGAGGAAACGGGAGACAAGTGTGCATCGTCCTGCAGAGCTTTGTGGCAGAGACACAGCTAAGTGCGCCTTGTTTGACAGCGCTCTAACTTACCTTCCTAGAGCAGCATTCTTCACAAACCAACAGAGGACTACATAAACAAAATGCAGTATCTCTAGCGAATGCCCTGTCATACGCGCATAGCCATAAAGACAAGTGAACTTCTAATACAAGCAGGATGAGTGAATCCGGAACACCATTAAGGTCAGTGAAATAAACCAGACCCCGAACACCAGAAGATATATATGCATAATTCCACTTACAGGAACTGTCTAGAATAGACAAGATCCTTGAGACGGAAAGCAGATTAGAGGTAATCAGGGTCTGGAGATGAGGAGAAAAGGGGAGTTACTGCTTAATGAGTGAAGGAAAATTTTTGGAAATAAGACTTGTAAAAATTGAAAACAAAACGAATGAATTAATGCCACTGAAGATAAGGGTTACAATGGCACATTTTCAATGTGCTTTATCACACTGGAAAATATGTAAAGAATGTTTTTAAAATTGCATGAATTTTATAATGAGTGATGATAACATATTATTAAATTAATATCAATGCAGCTATGAGAGGAATAGAGCTGCTTGTCCCCACTTCAGACGCGGAGGTATGTAAATACAACATCCTGCTGTGGCCCCAGCCCTGTGCCAAGGGCCGCGGAGCACCAGGAGGGGTCCCTAAATGTTAGCCTGTGGACAAAGCAGCTCCCGTAGGGCCAGGGTCGCTTAGTGGAGGACAAAGGACCACCCTCTCCCCCCAGAAGCAGGGCCGCAAAGTGAACACAGACATATAAAATGGGCCGAAGGGCCCCAAGCAGAGACTGCCATCGTCCCTAACATTCTCTGCCACTGCCTACTTTGCAGTTTCCTCGGCTGGGTAAGAGTCTGGTCGTGTCTGCCTCTCCGTTCTCGGTCTGCGGGCCTCAGGGCAGCACGTCGTCACCGCTCTGTCCAACCTCACCCCCGAGTCCCCGGCATCTTTCCACGTCTGTCAATGGAGGCGCAGTCTTAACAGGGGACTTCACAAAATGAGAAAATTGTTTGGTGTTTGCCTTCTTTTAGCTTTATTAACATTTTAATTTCCTTGGTGTATGTTTTTTTCTAATCCTTTAATCTCTAGGGTCTGGTTATTAAAAACATAAGATAGTGCTATGTATTTGGTTCTTTTAAACTTTTTTTTCCTTTTAAGCCTTTTACCACCATTTCATAGTCTCCTTAGTATAAAAGGGCTCACCTGACCTTTGTCATAACTTTGCCCTTAGTGTTTCTGGGTTTCTGGTGTATATTTTTTTCATGTAGCTTTTAAACTTCATTTCCTAATTATCCAGATTTTGTCTCCTCACTGTTACTTTTAATCCTTTCACTCATTTATTTTATCTCGTCGAGTCTGAAATTTCTCATTAAAAAAAAAAGAAGCCTGTCCCGCTCTTAATCTTTTTGCATAGTTTATCTCCACTTTCCCATTATTTAAAATCCTAAGTCGTGGAAGAATTACTTGGAAAGATGGCAGAGTGAGTGCTCATTAATACAGCGCAGTGCAACATCCAGAGGAAAACCTACCGAAGCAAGGGAATGGCTGGACCCCAGACCGAAGACCGGCTCCAGACACGAGACACTGGGCACACTGGAAGAGCATGCTGAGCCCTGAGATTCTCCGTCGCTCATGTACATGAGGGAATGTTCTGGAAAGTCTGCTGGTCCTCCTTGAGATGGAGGAAGGAGGTTGGCGGGAAGCATGGACGGAGCTAGGGAAGATGTGTCTTCTTTACTTTTCCACGGCCTCAGCTTTCTTTCTTCCTTTTTTTTAATTTCAGAATCTTTGATCTCTTCTCTTTTTTAAAAAAAATTATTGGGGGGCTCATACAGCTCTTCTCACGATTCAGCCATCCATCCATTGTGTCAAGCACATTTTGACATAGGTTGCCATCATTCTTTTCAAAACATTTTCTTTCTACTGGAGCCCTTGGTCCCTCTCGCTCGGCTCCTCATTTCTCCCCTCCCTGCCTCCCGAATCCTTGATAATATATTGCCCCAGCTTTCTACTGAGGCAGGCTGACCTCCTCTGAGGAAGGACTGAAGGGTACAACTATTTTAAGAATCTCTTGAAAAATATTACCAAGCCGTGAAAAGCACCTATCGGTCCACCAGAAGAAGAGGGTATTGTATGGGTGACTTGCCCAGAAACTCACCTTCAGGGAGCTGATTCTGACACATTGTGACCCGCGGGACAGAGTAGAACTGTCCCTGTGGGTTTCCGAGCCTGTGACTTCACAGGAGTAGAGTCTCATTTTTCTCCGACAGAGCGACTGGCGGTTTTGAACAGCCGACCTTGCAGCCGGCCGCCCGGCGCCCTAGACCGCTCTGCCACCAGGGTGTTCCCTAAATACCTGTTGCAGGTAGGGGTAAATGAAGACGGGAACGTCCCAAACTTTAGAACAGCACTCCTTGGGAGCAGGAAGGCGGGTGCAGGAGGTGGTTTGGGCCTTCCACGGTGCATGAGGTCACTGGTGGCTTCGGCCCAGACTGGTGGGACAGCGGTTTCATTTCGTCCCCTGTCTGGAAGCGGCGGCCGCTGTGTGCGGACGGGGACAAGTACGTGGGGGG